>PVJS01018849.1:0-11640 GCA_004027185.1 Glis glis | reverse complement strand
CTTTCCCAACAGATGTCTAGGTCAGGAAGTGAGTCCGCTAAGGACATCCTGCCTTGTTAGCCAGAGCCTGCAGCAAGCAGTTTTAACTTTAACTATTTCAATGCTGTAAGGGGGTCCTTACACACATCATCACCATCATCATCATCATCATGTTCCATGCAGATCAGACCCAAGGCCTTGCACGTGCGAGGCCAGCGCTCCTCCCTACCGCCGAGCCATGCCTAGCCCTCGGGTGCTGTTGATGCCAAGCTTCCCCGCTCTCCTTGTTCATACTTTTGCCAATTTCAGAGTTCCTCCGGAAGAGCAGTCACTTCTCTGCCCATTGTCGAGCTCAGCCGAGGTCAGCTGAGCCCAGGAGAGCTGCAGACTCTTGTTTACAACCACTGCAGTGTGTTTCTCAGAAACACCAGATGAGTTTAAGTGTAAACACACTTCAGCTCTTAATGCCTTGTACATTTTAAATAATGCTAATACATTACACTAATGCAAATTAAAGAGCATATAATATGCTATCCTACCTTTTTTTTTCACGGTACCAGGGATTGAACCCAGGGGCATTCTACCTCTGAGCTATACACCCGGCCCTAATTTTTATACTTTATTTTGAAACTGGGTCTCACGAAGTTGCAGAGGGCCTCACTAAGTAGTTGAGTCTGGCCGCGAACCCGGATCCTCCGGTCTCTGCCTCCCAAGTACTGGGATTACAAGCGTGCGCCACCACGCCCGGCCTGTCCTACCTTAAGAAATAAACATCACCAAACATCTTTTCACATTCCTTTTCCAGAGCTACTTGTGACCTGAATTAATTAATTAATTAATTTATTTATTTATTAACTTTTTTGGGGGTACTAGGGATTGAGCCCAGGGGCATTCTACCTCTGAGCTACACCCCCAGTCCTGTTTTATGTTTAGTTTGAAACAAGGTCTTACTAGGTTGACGAGAGTCTCACTACTTGCTGAGGCTTTCCTTGAACCTGCGATCCTCCTGTCTCACACTGATTTTATTAGTCACTATTTTGCCCTTCTTTATAATTTTACCGATGGTTGATGTATCCCCAAACTAAAAATATATTGCTTAGTTTTTCTAATTCTTAAACTTTATTGTACTGTGTGAACTTGGCTTGGTACAATGTCTTTGAGATTCTTCAACATACTGAGGATTTTTTCATGCATTTTTCTCCTTCACTAGTGAATTATCCTGTATTTCTATTCTTTTATTGGTTGCCCTTTATTATGAATACTTTACAAAATCCAATGTTAATTGATAAATTACATTCTCCTCCCAAATCAAAGAGCCTTAGGATGCTTTAAATCAATCTCTCTACTCACAGTTCGCACATTAATTTTTAACTTCACACATTGCACATTATCTTGGTTCATATCTTTTATGTTTGTTTAGATTTCCTACATTTTATTTATTCGTCAATGTTTCTTATATCTCAGACCTCATTGTGTTTATTCCCCTCCCTCCCTTCTCTCTCTCTTTCTCTCTCTCTGTCTTTGTCTCTCTCTCTCTATCGTACTGGGGATTGAACCCTATCTCTAAGCTACACCCCCAGCCCTTTTTATTTTTCGTTTTGGAGCAGGGTCTCTCTAGGTTGCAGAGAGTCTCACTATGTTGCTGAGGCTGTCCTCCAACCTGCGATCCTCCTGTCACAGCCTCCCAAGTGCTAGGATCACAGGCACAGGCCACCACGCCCACTTCATCCCCTTTTCTTGATGTCTATGTCTTAGAGTTTTTGAGATCCTGTTAGTGACAGTTATCTCAGTCTTGCTTTTCTGGAAATGTCTCTATTTTTCTCAGAAGGTGGTTTCTCTGGGCAGGCAATCGGGTTAATGGTCACTGTCTTGTGGCATTAATATAGAAATTATCTATGTATTTCTGCCTTCCACTTTCGCTCTTGAGAATTCGGCTACTTGTTTTATCTTCGTCCTCTGTAGACCATCTGTCTTTTGTCTTAGTTGTTTTTGACATCTTCATACTTCTGGTATTTGGAGTCTAATGTCTGCATGGAGATGCACTTCAGAGCCATTCTGCTCAAGACCTGCTGGATACATCACATCAACCCTCAAACTTCTGACTCCCCTTCCCACACTGCCACCCCTCCCTTCTTTGTTTTTGCTTTTCTGAACCCTGATTCAACGCACTGTATGTGGGACCCTCTCTGCTAAGTGCCACAGACTCGCATTGTTTTCCATTTTAGTTTTTTGTCCTTCCCTGGCACATTATGGGTATTTTTTTTAATTTGGTACTGGGGATTGAACCCATGGGCATTCTACCACTGAGCTAGACCCCCAGCCCTATTTTATTTTTTATTTTGGAACAGGGTCTCACTAAGTTGCTGAGCATCTCACTAAATTGCCGAGGCTGGCCTGGAAACTGTAATCCTCCTGTCTCAGCCTCCCAGTACTGGTATTATACGCATGCACCACCATGCCCAGCATTTTGGTTAATTTATTCAGAAGTATTTTTCATTCTATTAATTTGCCCCTCAGTTGTGTCTAATCTGGTGTTTACCCTTCAGTTTTTAATCATAGTAATTATTTGTATATGGTAATTGCAGTAGTTGAAGTACTTTTTAGATATGAGTGCGCTCTTCATTCTTTCTGTCCATTCTTCCCCAGCTGTCTGATTTCCTCACGTGTGTATAATTTTCGAATGTGAGCTCATGCTAACTGCAACTCTGCCGTGGGGGTTATTTAAGACCTCGTTGGTTTGAGTGCACATATTTCCAGAAAGTGTCTGTGTTTGCTTAGTCCGGCCCCGAGAACATTATCAAAACAACTCCTCTTTAGATGAACAGTCTCTCCTGCGGCTTTTCCAGGTTGTGCTAATGTTTCCACCCCCTGAAGACTGGTCAGTGGGCATGAATGCTCAGGGAGAATTTTACAAATTGACGCACACAACTCCTACATATGCACAGGATATGGTGGGATCATTCAATACATGTCTCCTCTATGCATGACCTGAACAGGGCAAGCCTGTCTCTATCTCCTCAAATGTTTGTTTCTTTGAGGTAAAACATTCAAAATCCTCTCTTCTAGCTTTTTTTTAAATGTACAGTATATTGTTATTTTTGTTTGTTTTGAAACAGGGTCTCGCTAGGTTGCTGAGAGTCTTGCTAAGTTGCTGAGGCTGGTCTTGAGCCTGCGATGTTCCTGTCTCAGCCTTCTAAATACTGGGATTACAGGCACGTGCCACCATGCCCGGCTACATTATTGTTATCTGTAGTCATCCTACTGTACAATAGCACAGCAGAAATCATTTCTCTTACCCAACTGTAACTTGCTGCCCATCAGCCCACCTAGCGTGCAGGATGCACTGGGTCTGATCCGACACTGGGGGTGGGGGGGGGATGAAAGTTCCAGGGTTAAAGCAGAAATAGACTTATTTCTTTGCTCTCTGCTCTGGTGAGGTTGACTGAACCCAGGCCATTCTACCTTCAAGCTACACCTCCAGCCCTTTTTATTTTCTGTTTTAAAACAAGGTCTTGCTAAGTTGCTGAGTGTCTCAGTAAGTTGCTGAGGCTTGTCTTAAATCTGAGATCCTCCTGTCTCAGCCTCCCAAGTACTGGGATCACAGGCATGCGCCACCACACCTGGCTTGATTTCTTTTTAATTCACCCTTTCCTGGGTCTGTGTTTGGAGGGTGGCGGGATGTCCAGGGACGTCCATCAACTTGGGTTCCTTTCAAATGGAGCCCTGGGGTTGTTTCCTATGGCCCTGAACAGGGCCCTTCCCTCGAGCTTAGGCCAGCTGGGGCTGGTAGATCTTTCTGGATCAGCCACAGCTGCATGACTGACTTGCCTCCCTGAACCCCTACATTCCTTTTGTTCTCATGGAAGTTCCTTGGGTTCTTATAAGGTTATCCATTCAGTGCAAAATATTAAATTCTACATTTTATCTAAAATGTTTAGGTTTTATAATAGAGTCCCAGGGTTTTCAGTCTACTGTATCTCTAGAAGTGGAACTCATTCACTTTTATAATCTGCTCTCCAGCCTTGCACGCTGCCCTTTGCATGGGAAGTCCTTGCATGTGTGTCGAGTGAATATGTGATCGCTGCTGTTTCCATCACGCCTGAGCTCCCTCTCTCCAGCTAGGCACTATTTGCATTTCTTTCTTGACTTTTCCAGCATGTAGTTCAGTGCTTTGTACTGGGAAGGGCTCATTATAATACTTGTTGGATGGATGTGGCGCTCCCTGCCTTGTCTCTTGTGACAGAGGTTTTCTACAATAATTGTTCTTGGGAACCTGTCTCATATATTAGCCACCCTTATACTAACAAGCTCCCATTCAGTCTAATCACCACCTCTTCTCCAAATGGTAACCAGTTCTCTTCATTTTGCCCTTTGTGAATATGGAGACAGTTGATTGACAATTTTCTCATTAAGAAACAATTATATCTTTAGATATCTAAATTATATGTTAATATGGCTTTTTGGGGGGATACTGGGGATTGAACTCAGGGGCATTCTGTCTCTGAGCTACACCCCCAGCCTTATTTTATTTTTAATATACTTTTATTGGTGCATTTAATATGGTTTCTTTTTTAATGTGAATAAGTTGTACTTTTATTTTTCACAAGAGAAAATAAGTGGCAACTTGCCTTTGTAAAAGGCACTAAAGAATATCAGAAAATAAACTATCCATCTCATAGAGACAGTAGCCTCAGAAAGACTATTATACGGCTTTTAAAGAAAGTCTTACTAAATAAACCGAAGAATAATATACTTTTAACTAAGTCAACAAATCAAAATGACGACACACACACACACACACACACTCACACACACACACACACACTCACACACATCATGTAGAACCCAAAAATTGGTATGCAAAGGAGAAAGAAAAATCTGGAAATCCACATACTGGGAGTTTTCTATTAAAATCAAGGAGGCTCAACTCTTTCTATTTTTAAATATTTATGGTATAACTGTGTTTCTAAATGTTTCATTAGTAATAGTCTTGTAAGTCTGGTTCCATAATAATCTATAATGTAACTACTTCCATCTGAAGGGCCAACAATCTGTGTTGAAATAAGAATAAAATCAATAAGGCTCCCAATTCCACAAAATCCTACAGTGCAAAACTTTAACCAACACATTTTGGCAAGATATGGGCTTAATAAACCAACTTCATTTCCAGTAACAGGTGTTTCGTTGCCACTGAAATCCTTACAGGCTGTGCAGGTGCTGGGGACCATGGAAGTCGCTTCTCGGGGGAGGGCACTCCACAGAGGACGTCGTCCCACTCTGAGGTCCTGGCACTTAGGCGACTCGTCCCCCCAGCGGCGGCAGTGGCAGCGGCCCCCAACGTCCTCTGGTGACTGTTACCAGCCATAGGATGCTGAGGAGCTGGGCGGCCACAGCCTCTGGAGAAGCAGGCTGGAGGCCCAGGTGGCTGCCACGTTGGGGACTGGCGTGCCCCCCCCCCATTTTTTAAATGGGAGATTGAACCCAGGGGCATTCTACCTCCAAACTACACTCCCAGCCATTTTTATTTTTTATTTTGAAGCAGGGCCTCACAAGTTGCTGAGGCTGGCCTTGAACCTGCAATCCTCCTGTCTCAACCTCCCAAGCACTGGGATTACAGGTGAGCACCACTGGCCGGTGTAAGTGACTCTTAACTTCTTTTTTCCAGGCTGAGCAACCTCATCCCCCAGTGGTGGGCAAATGTATTTCTGGGTAAAGTTGGTTGTGAAGTCGCAAAAGCTTTCTTGTGACACTTCTTTGTCACTGAACATATCCTGGTAGAAATCTAGCATGTCCCGGGGAGGACTTGGGCCGCTTCTGCCTGCCAGGCGCATAGTACAACTCTCCGCATGCGTCACTGACTCGCGGCAGGGTTTCAGGTAAGCCAGGCAACGCTGGCGAGCACTATCGCTCTGTGGTCAGCCTTTACAGGAGCTGCGTCCAGATTCTGTGAAATCTGCAAACCGCTGCAACTTCCTGCTCCGCGCTCTAGGCCTGAATGCTGGGGGAGCTGGCCTGAGTCCTCCTGCAGGCAGACAGAAGCGTGGCCAGACGGGCTGGGAGAAGCCCCTTCATGTCCCTCCTCCTCGCGCGGGTCTCTCACAGCCACGTACTTTGATGTTTTGTTTTGGTGTTGCTGGGGATTGAACCCAGAAGCATCCTACCTCTGAGCTACCCCACAAGCCCTTATTATTTTTTGTTTTGAAACAGGGTCTTGCTAAGTTGCTGAGCTGTTCTCGAACCTGTGACCCTCCTGTCTTAGCCTCCCAAGTACTGGGATTACAAGCATGCGCCAGGAGGCCCGGCCCTAGTCACTTATTTTGTCATTCATCGATGAGCATTTGAGCAATGGTTATGTATCTCGTGTGCAGAAACTTCTGTGCACATACAGCGAGGGAGACTTCACTGGATGCAAAGATGGTCCGTTTGCTTTGGCCGGTCCAATCAGAAAACATTGAGGGAGAGGGGGTGCTGCTCAGCAAAGCAGTGAGGGTCAGAGGTGCCACCGGGCAGCCTGTCCCCTCTGAACTCTTCGTGGAGCAGTCCCCATCGCTTGTAAACCTTCCCTGATAAATCATGTCAATGCAGTCTCCAGGCACTTTTTTTTCTTTGTTCTTTTTTTTATCCATTCTGTGTTTTAAATTTTTCTACAATAAACATATATTAATTTTATAATCTGAAAAGAAAAACCAATGTTTTCTCTTTTTTTGCAGTACTGGGGATTGAACCCAGGGGCATTCTACCTCCAAGCTACACCCCCAGCCCTATTTTTTATTCTTTATTTGAAACAGGGTCTCACTAAGTTGCGGAGGGTCTCACTAAGGAGCTGAGACTGGCTGCGAACCTGCGATCCTCCTGTCTCAGCCTCCCAAGTACTGGGATTACAAGTGTGAGCCACCACACCTGGCCCAATGTTTTCTTTAATGCTGAAACTTTCTGTTAAGATTTCTGACATTTCACAAAACATCTTTTGTTGACATTCTACTAAAGATACCATCCAATAATGTCCCAATCCTTTCTCCTTGTGAGGACAGTTTATATATCCTTTTGACTTCTGAAATATTTGTTATTTCAGGAAGATCTGTTGGCCTTCTCCTTGAGCTATGAGATGTTCTTGACTCATTTTTCTCCCTCTTCAATGTAAGCAATTAGAATCGAAGTCTCATGAGCTGAGATGTCAAATTTCTTCAAAGCCTCTGAAACACTGTTATTTGGGAAGAGGCTGAGGGTTGTTTCAGCAGGTAGCATATGTCTTCATTTTCCCAGCTCATAGAGCTGAACTGCTTCGTTTGCTGCCACGGTGCCTGAAATGGATCAGTAGTCACTGCAGGGTTTATCAATGAACCATCAGCGTGGCCTTCCGTGGCCCTTTAACTCCAGTCTTCAGCATTTTTACATCTTTAAATTACAGAAGGGTCACCCACTGGGTCCTGGTCTGTCCTTGAAGGTCTCTCCGGGCACTTTCTTTGTTCTTTCAGCACCCTGCCCCACTGCCCTGGCACAGCTGGACTGTGGACGTGGCCCAGCTGTGTTCTGAGAAGCAGGGAGGAGCGAGCAGAGGCCTGTGAAAACCGAGAGCTCAGCTCTGTGTGATGTAAGACCGCCACCACTCAAGTCCATTGCTTACCTCCCCTGCCGTGTCAGCTTGCCAGTAGGAGAGCTTCCATTTCCTAATTATGGAAAGTTCTCCCAGGGGCCACCACAGGATTCCTTTATCAAGGGGCCATGGAATAGAGAGAGAGGAAAGCTCCGGGATTGGTCTCACCCGCCTGCCAACCTCTGTAATCCTCTTTGTTGTGCTACATGAACCCCCCCCCCCCCCGAGAAGTTTTAATCTTTTACCAGAATTCTTCTGGTCTTGGGGAGTGGTGTAATGTAGTGGTTTAATTAGACCTCGGTTTGAATCCAGATCTACTGCGTCCTAGCTGTGGGAACATGGACAAGTTACATAAATATGCCTCTCATCATCACCACCAAATGGATGAAATCTTTTTTTTTTTCTTTGTACTGGGGATTGAACTCAGGGGCATTCTACCTCTAACCTACACTCCTAGCCCTATTTATTATTTTTTTAAATTTTGAAACAGGGTCTCACTAAGTTGCAGAGGGCCTCACTGAGTTGCTGAGGCTGTTCTGGGATTACAGGTGTGGGTCACCCCACCCAGCTGGATGCAATATTAATAGTACTTTCTTTAGAGTTTTCTGTAGAATGGAACATGAATCTGAGGACGCCTCGTGTGCCCAGGTATACAGCAGGTGCTCAGTAAATGTTAGCTAGTTTTTTTTTATAGGTTGGAGAGAAGTATTTAGGCTTGTGCAAGAGGCTTGAAGAGTAAAGGGGCTTGGGCTGGTTGCTTATTTGATGGCTGTCATTCTCAGCACCCAAAGTCAAGGCAAGAGGCCAGATCTGGCCAGCTGCAGAGACTGTAGACTTGCTTCCGGCACTTGACCTTCTCCACTCAGGAAAAGTCCACGGGGAGGGGAGGAGAGAGCACAACTAAAACAACAACGCGTCCTGTCATGACCCAACTGAAACTTTAACTTCTATTATTATGAAAAGGTGTAGACTCAACACTAGAAATGTCACACATTCTGACCGCTGTGTATATTGCCCTGAACTAAATTAGGTTTACTCTTTTGTTTGTGGACACCTCTGTGCTCTTGATCTTTGAACTCTGCCATGAAAGTGGACTGCATAGGGATTTAATAGCCATGGTCCAGGGAGAACGGCTTCTTGGCCAGGTAGTACGTGGAGATCACATTTGTTCACTAGAGGCGCAGAGGATTCTCATGCATGCGCTTCAGGATTAAGTGTTGCTGATTCTAGAAGTACATTTGAAAAGATAGTCACAACAATTACACCAAAAATTCCAATGGCATTTTATTAATTAGAGATGAGCTAAGAAAACATAGGAGCCAGCTCTCTGGGTATGTTTACAAATGTGTGACGCCATCTAGTGACAGATTTTCAGAATGCAGACACGTTTCTGCACCATCTAGATCTCTCCAAAGGCAACAGGATCCTGGGAGGGCTATAAGGAACCATCTTAGCCCAAACCATGCAACACCTGTTCTGAAGGACCTCACAGAACCAGGGCCTCTGGAGACGCCATGGCACATTCCTCTGTTTTATGGCCTGACCACATGTTGTCCCACTCAGGCAGATGGATATCCACGAAAGCTTTACTGGGAAGTCTTGATTTGTTTTGCATTACGTGCGGTACCTCTAAAAGAGGTGGACCCTTGATTAATATGCTGTTCTGAGATGGGTTCAGGTTGTGATTATGAACCTTAAATATGGGAATTTTCCACCAAAACCTCTTTTTGGGAAGTGAGGGTTTGGGAAGGCATTGGAGAATGGGAAACCAAGATCAAAGTTGATTTCCATTTGTGTGTGTGCTTGTGTGCATGTGTGTGCGTGTGCGTATGTGCTCATGCACGTGTGTGTGTGTGTGTATGTGCTGGGGATTGGACCCATTATGTTCTCTATCATTGAGTTATACCACCAGCTCCTTATTCCCTTATTTTTAATGCAATAGATAAGGAAAAAGAATTAGCTAGCTGGGCACTATGACACACACCTATAATCCTATTATTTGGAAGGCTGAGACAAGAGAGCGTAAGTTTAAGACCAGTCTCAGCAGCTTAATGAGACCCTGTTTCAAACTAAAAAATAAAATAAAGCTGAGGTTGTAGCTCAGACGTAGATCACCTGGATTCAATCCCCAGTGCCACAGAGAGAGAAAGAGAGAAAGAGGGGGAGAAAGAAAAGAAAAAGAGAAGAAAAGAGATTAGCCCCTAACTCTGCTGCTCCACAAAGTAGGGAAATTTGCCTTCTTGACTTTTGAGTTTAAGAGGACCTTCTGTGTTTTTCACTCTCAATTATTCATTTATTATTTGGCACAGGCAGACCCCAACACTGGGTACATATAGTGAACGGGAGGGACACAGTCCTTGCTTCCAGGTGGCTTTTACAATAGGTCTTTTTCCCAAAGGGTGCGAGGTGAAGCGATGTTGTGGATTGTGATGGGCTTTGAAAACATGAAACAGAGCAGAATGGGAAGCAGGGCCTTGCACGAGGAAACGGAGGAATAGCCAGAGCATAATGGTCAACCCCAAGATGGCGCAGACCATAGAAGGTAACAGTGGGATGAATGACTTTGGCAAACAGGATGGAGTTAGGAGAAAACATCAGTGTCGTGAGCCACATAGGGAAGTCAGAGCTCGGGAAAGCGAGCGGAACCAAGCATGATGAGGAGGGTTGACGTGATTGCCCACAGAGAGATGCTGGGGTTCAGATACACCACCCCAAAATATGACGGGAGGAGACAAGAAATGGCACCCAATATGTATTTTTGGCTTATTTCAAGTGTGTTATTCTGAGACCCAACAGACAATAGGCTTAGCTCTGAAAAACTGTACTTTTGTAAAAGAAATTTACTTCTGCAAAGGAAATCTATGTTAGTAAAAGTAGATGTGTCAGGAAAAGGGCTGCTCTGACAATTTTTATCCTGAAAGACTATTATCAGCTGAGCATTGTGACGCATGCCTGTGATCCCAATACTCGGGAGGCTGAGACAGAAGGATCACAGGTTCTAGGCTAGCCTGGGCAACTTAGATAGACTTTCAGCAACCTAGCGAGTCCCTGCTTCCAAACAAAAAAATAGAAAGGGATGGGGGTGTAACTTGGAGATAGAATGCCTCTGGGTTCAATCCCCATTATCAAAAAAGAAAGAAAAGACTCTTATCTGTATGACAGTAAATAATAAGTTTTAATAATAATTATATAATTATTATATAATATTTCAATATTTATTACATAATAAATATCTGCATAACAATAAATAATAAGTTTTAAATAACTCTTATTATATTGTTATCCCTATATTTACCAGACATTTCCACCCCTCACCATTCCAGAGCTCGGGTCTTCCTCACCCCATAGCTTCCAGTACCTGTTTTGTGAGATGCGGGTACATGCGCACCTAACTGAAGCAGTTTTTCTCCTGTTAATCTGTATTATGTCAATTTAATTGCAACACAGCCCAAGAAGGGAGAAGGGTAGGATCTGGGTTCCTACAGAGACTGAATCTGAATTCTTTATTTTGGGTTCTGCGGGTTAAACCCATTGATTTGGAGTACTTCAGGCAGAAGGGATGCTCAGAGGTGCCTTGAATTTAGTGATTTGTATTACAGCAGCTCCCTGTCATCCACAGTTCCCATTCTGTGATTTCAGCCAACCCTGCTCAAAAAAAAAAAATTTAAATGAGAAAATCCAGAAATAATTAACAAGTTTTAAATGACTCTTATTATATTGTTATACTTGTTCTATTGTATGGCTAGTTATTTTTATTAATATCTTAGTGTCTCATATTTATATATTAGACTTTATCATAGGTAGGAATGTATTATATATGAAACACATGGCATGCATAAGGTTTAGTACTGTCTGTGGTTTCAGGCATCCACTGGGGGTCCTGGAATGTGTTCTCATGGATAAGGAGGTCTATTGTATTTAACAAGCTCATGGAAAGTCAATTTTCCTAAACCTTTGGCTTCCCTATTTTCTCTATGAAATAGTCTGGTATTCTATTTATTTGTATGTATTTCTTCAAGCAAAGTTCCATGCCTTCTCTTCTTTTTTTTTTTTTTTTTTTTTTTTTT
>PVJS01018848.1:0-34391 GCA_004027185.1 Glis glis | reverse complement strand
AATAATATATGATTCCATTGACTTGAAATATATAGGATACTTAAGAGATAGAAAGTAGACTAGAGGTTACCAGGGGAAGTGGAAGGGATGTGCAATGGGGAGTTATTAATGACTACAGAGTTTTTGTTTGGGGTGATGAAAGAGTTCTGAGAATTGATAGTAGCAATGGTTCTATAACATTGTGAATATATCTACACCACTAAATTGTACAGTTAAAACCATTAAAGTGGCAAATTTTAGGGAATGATTCACAGAGAAGATGCCATCCAACCGGATCTTTTAAAAAAAGTGTTTTCTAGGCAGGGGGTAGAGGTTGGTGCAGGTGGCAGCAGAGGCAGCTTAGGAAGGGAAGAAGGCAGCTGCTCACCATGTTAAGGGGCTACTTCATCTTTTTGCAGTGAAAAGGGAACACTGAAGGACCTAAGTCATGGGAATGAAATGATTAGATGATACTTGAGAAAAATAACTGTCATGGCAGAGTGATTGAACATAGAAAAAACAAGATAGAGGGAAATCAAGTTTAAGAAAAAACAGGGTTTAAACTCAGGCAATAACAACAAGGACAGCAATGAATGGGTGGAATCTACTACTCTGAAAATTTAATGATGCCGGAATATACTGAATTACACTTGGTGATCTATTAGATCACAAGGCGCCTGTGCTTGGGTGCTGGGTGGGTGTTCCCAAGCACAGACATGGGTGAGGAGTGAGCGCCTTTGGTTTTGGGTAGTTACAGGTGCCGGTTACACGGGGGAGGGGGGGAATCAGTGGTCTCGCACTTTTGGAATGGTGTCTGAAACAATGGATTTGGGCGTCACTGCACATATATAATATTTGAAACCTTCAAGTAGATGATGTCTCCAAAAAAAGAAACAAAGGACAAGATAAAATGAGCCAAGGTCGTTACTCCAGGAAAATGCATCAGTGAGAGGCTAGACCAAGAAAAACAGCAGTGCCAGTAACACTAATTACATTATTCCATTTAACTCTTGCTGTGGGCTGATCTGAGTTCCTTCCAAATTCCTAGGTTGGAGATCTAATTCCTCATACCAAGATCTCACTATGTGGAGATAGGGTTTTTGTTTTGTTTGTTTGAGGTACTAGGGATTGAACTCAGGGCATTCAACCTCTAAGCTCTACTCCCAGCCCTTTTATTATTTTTTATTCTGAAACAGGATCTTGCTAAGTTGCTGAGGCTGGCCTCAAACCTGCAATTCTTCTTGTCTCAGCCTCCCAAGTACTGGGATTACAGATGTGCACTACTACGCACAGCTGGAGATAGGGTTTTTAAAGGATAATTAAGATTAAAAGAGGTCATTGGCAGGGGGCATTAATCCAGTATGACTGGTGTCCTTTTAAGAGGAAATGAAGACTCACATGCACTAAGGGAAGACCATGTGAAGACAGGGAAAAGACACCCATCTGCAAGCCAAGGAGAGAAGAAACCTGCCCTGTCCATGCCTCCATCTTGGGTTTCTAGTGTCCAAGACTGGGAGAAAATATGTCTGGTATTTAAGTCCCCCAGTCCATGGTACTTCATTATGGGAGCCCTAGGAAACCAATACACCCTCATAGGATGTAGCATACAGATGAGGATACTGTGGCTCAGAGACATTAATTGACTTG
This sequence comes from Glis glis, assembly GCA_004027185.1. NCBI lineage: Eukaryota > Metazoa > Chordata > Mammalia > Rodentia > Gliridae > Glis > Glis glis. Next base: position 32,765 of record PVJS01018848.1, on the reverse strand, counting down.
ACAGTTACAGGCAGAGCTTAGATTCAAATCCAGCCTTAATTAGACCCAAACTCTATCTCCCTCTCTGGCTAATGGCATAAAGGAGAGTGAAGAAGACAGAACGCTCACAACCACAAGATGAAGACTGAGGAGGGTGTGATCAACAGTGCCAGCTGGAAATAAGAGACAGAACAGAATGGACCCTAAAACAGGCAACCGCCTCGCATGGATGGACGGGCACGGCCAGAGTATCTGGGGAGGTGGACATCAGATTACCGGGGGAAGATCAAAGGAAAGTTAAGACAAACTGGAGAACAGAACCTAGATAGAGATATCTGCTTCTGAACCTAGATAAAGAGATCCGCACTGGACAGAAGCATGGTGGTGACAGGGAGCACGTGCCAGTGCCAGGCCCTCCTGCGTGTGTGTGGGGGGGTTACTGGGGATTGAACCCAGGGGCATTGTACCTTAGCTACACCCCCAAACCTATTTTTTTTTTTATCTTGAAACAGGGTTTTACTAGGCTGCTTAGGCTGTCCTCAAACCTGCAGTCCTCCTGTCTCAGCTTCCCAAGTACTGGGATCACAGGTGTGCACCACTACACCTGGCCCAGCCTTCCTTTTGTCTTCCTAATAATCCCCAGGGCTCTTTTCTCTGATAAATGAATCAACAGTAAGAAAGTAAAAGATTACATTTTGCAGGTAGTTACATTACTTTTTTTTACCTGTCCAGGAATAGAAGAAAATGATCATTAAACTGAAGAGTTTAGACTAATTAGAAATGTTTGTTGGTTGGTTGGTTTGTTGGTACTGGGGACTGAACCCAGGGGCATTCTACCTCTGAGCTACTCCCCCAGCCCTATTTTATTTTTTAGTTTTAAAACAGGTTCTAAGTTGCAGAGGCTGGCCTTGAGCCAACAAACCTCCTGTCTCAACCTCCCAAGTACTGGGGTTACTGGCGTGCACCACTGCTCCCAGCTTAGACTAAATTTTTAAAGTAAGGAAAGTGAGAGAAACCCCCATGACTATCAGAACCATGTGTGCCAGAGGGCCCGGCATAGTCCCATGAGGGCAGGCTCCTGGCTGGCCAGAGCTGGGGAGGGCCTGGGAGACCACACCTGGTCTGATATCTCCGTGTCAAAAGGGAACAGAGAGGAAAAGCGTTGAAACCAGTCCTGGCTGTGTTTCCTTCTCCCTCCCTTCTGGAAACTTCTGAGTCCCCATCAGTGCTGACCTCAGTAACAGCCTGCCAGCCTGCTCTGTCTTCTCACAGCCCAGGCCTCCTCTCCATTTCCTCGTGGGAAAGTCCACTCCTCATCAAGGAGTGAAGATCCTCTGACTCGAATCTACTTTTCCACTCTTAACGTCCCTTTCCTTCCTCCACTACCTGGAGCTCGAGGTGAATCTACACAGCACTTGCTGAGCGAGCCCTGCTGCCTGTCCCACCACCTCCGCTCTGCTCTCAGGCTGTCTCCTCTGCCAAGAGTGGCTTTTCTCCCATCTCTTCCCACTGAAATCCTGCTAGTTCCTCCTGGCCCAGGTCCAGTGCGACCCGGTCCTCTTCTTGGGAAACTATCTCTTTTATCCCAGGATAAAATTAATATCACCCTCCTCCATGCTAAAGTACAGCATTTACAAAAACTACCAAGTGTCCACTATATGTCAGAGCAGTATTCCCAGAGCAGAGGGGTAAGTTACACAACCCCATAATTTGAGCATTCTTCTTCCCATTTTGTTTTTGTTTTTGTTTTTGTGATTCTGGGGATTGAACCAGAGATATTCTACCTCCAAGCTACACCCCAGTCCCTTTTATTTTTTGTTTTGAAATGGGGTTTCATTAGGTTGCTTAGGGTCTCACTAGGTTGCTGAGGCTGGCCTTGACCCTGTGATCCTCTTGTCTCAGCTTCCCAAGCACTGGAATTACAGATGTGTACCACCATGCCTGGCTCTACTTCCCATATTACCAGTGGGAAAGCTGTGGCTCTGGTCACACATACCAGTAAAACATGGAATGGGGATTCACACCCAAGACTGCCCAGTCCCATGCATGTTGTTCTTACAGGAGCTAGAACCCCAAGGGTAAGTTTTCTCCCTTAAACTAAAGTTGGACAACCTGTGTACTGTTCACATCTGAGTTCAGTTACTGCCTGCTCTGCTGGACCTTTTGTGCCTGTGTGCAGAATACTTCATCTTGGGCCTACTGTATTCACGTGAATCAATACTGAGCTATGGACTATGTGCCCAAAGGACTTTTGAATAGGAATGAACTCGAGACTATCCATGTATGTGAACAGATGCCCTCTCCAAAGTAAAAGATAGGACCTTACGCATTAATAACACGATTTTGAATGTTTTTGGTATCACATGACGTGAAGGCAACAGCCTCATGTGTGGCTGAGTTTCAACTTAGCCACCAGGTTGAGTGTGTGGCCCATGAAAGGACAAGGCTGGTGACAGGAGCCCCTGATGAGTTATTTAGGTGGCAGCCTTCCCCGCCGCTCTGGCACTCGGTATCAGGTGTCAGCGGCAACCTTCCTGCCCCAGCGGTTGGTTCAGCAGGTTACTTGGGGGTGAGCAAGGGATGAGGAGCATAGGCCTGGGAACCACCTGGCCCAGTGTCCCTCCTAGTCGCTTTCTGGCTCCCATGCCCACCCTTGCTCCCGGGGCCTCTCAGGCTTTGAGAGCGGACACAAGTGAGGCTTTCATGGCTCCTGGCCCACATGGGAAACCTATCCCCAGCACCTTTTCCTCACCTAAGAGAGTGTAGATAAGTTCCCCAACTCTGACTGAAAACTACTCAAAAGTGATTCTAATAGAGGAAGCAATAAGCAAATTATGAGTTCTATGTGCGCCAACATGTACTTTAAGCCATGTGAAGTCTGTCATTTCCAGGCAGCTGCTAAAGAAGAAACAAAGGGACTTTGTACAGAGACATTCCCTAGTCCTAGAGTCATTTTGCATCTTGAAAAGAAAAATGCTGAGAAAATCTACATTTAAGAAGGCATACACATTTCTTAAGGAACTGCAAAACTACTCCCACAAAGTCTGCAAAACCTTGAAAAGTAAAGATAATACACTTCCTTTTTAGTTACCAAACTCAGCATTAAAACATAAACACATGGGGTCGGAGATTTACTGTCCAGATGTTTTATTGTGGTTTGGGAGTGAGTCAAGGCTGCCTCTCTCTATGAGGAAAGAGAGAGACATCTAATTAAAACTTTATAGTTGAATTGCCTTACAATAACAGCTCTCTACTTATGGCCATGAAGATAGAGGATATGTCAAAGGTAGTTATTCATGTTCATGTGTTCAAAGTTGCTCAATTGTTCCAATATATAGACAACTCATAAGAGACCTTTGCTTGGAAAGGAGAGATTACACAGTGCTCTTATGTGTGGTTTCTTACCTTGAAAGTCATGATGAGATGAGTAAAATGGAATTCTGCTTCCAAATCCAGTTGGATAGTTACATTTTCCACACCTACAAGAGATTTTTAAAAAATGAAGAAGAAAACAGTAAGGTTTATAGGGACATCTGTGAACAACTGCGACTATTTTCTTAAACCATCTTTAGGCTCCTCATAGAAATCCTCTTTGCCACCGGGCATGGTGGCGCACGCTTGTAATCCCAGTACTTTGGGAGGCGGAGACCGGAGGATCCGGGTTCGCGGCCAGCCTCAGCTCTCTCGCTCTCTCTCTCCCTGTCTCTCTCTCTCTCTCTCTCTACCTAGTGAGGCCTTCTGCAACTTTGTGAGACCCGGTTTCAAAATAAAGTATAAAAAATAGGGCCGGGGGTGTAGCGCGGAGGTAGAACGCCCCTGGGTTCAATCCCCGGTACCGCCAAAAAAAAAAAAAAGAAATCCTCTTTGCCTTCTGTCTTAAACTGAAGATACTAACAATAATCCTTCGTACTTATTGAGATGGTGAAGCCCAGGTCAGGATGATTCTTTAGCTTTCCACAAATCATTCCAGAGTTTAACTTACTGAATCTGCTCTCTGGAACAAGGCATCTGGCAAAATGCCTCTCCATGCTGTCAAGAAAGACATCTCTGGCTCAGGAAGATATGAAACACGCCCCAGCCCTCTCAGCCAAGGGACTCTTAAAAGGGAAGGGGGCACTTCCTGTGCACGGCAGGGGGTCAGCTTGGAGCCTGAAGCACTGGGACACAGTCCTCCTCCAACAGAAACACAAATACTCTTTTCTCTTTGCAGCAGCAAAGAAAATAAATGAGTCTACCACATATGTGAGTTACACACTAACTTAGAAAATCCTATCCCTGATGGGGCAGCGTTTGGATGCATTTCTACAGCCGAAAAACAATGCTGGAGAGACAAGGAACCAGTCAAATAAATAGACTGGCCCAGAACAAATACTAACATCTTCCCTTTCAGGGAAGAGCCTGAACAAACAAATGAGCCTTTGCACTGTGCCCCGAGGGTCAGTGGGCCCCACTTGAACACACTAAAAAGCTACTGGAATTCCAGGGATGGGAATCACCCCCCTCCATCCCTAGGGCCCTCTAGCCTGCCCATTTGGTCAAGGAGACTCTTCCCTGTTTCCGAGGTTGGAGGAAGCCTTTGGGGTCCACTTTCCAGAGCAAAAGAGCTCTTAAAAGTGGGAAGACAGGAATGTGCCAGGATGAATCACGTCACAGGCTAATGTATTTTCAGGAAATCAGTGAGACCTTTTGAAATAAACCCTCCTGCTGGAAAATTGCCAAGTCAATTGAGGGGGAAAAGTGGTCACTGGAACGGATATGAGTTAGTTGGAATGTTGAAGAAAAACACTGTGATCATGCTATCGAAACGTATCTAACTTATTAAAAAGAAACATATTACAAAGCTACTCTGGACACTCATGAGTGAAATGTAAGCTAGGCGACTTTATGTCTCTCCTCTTCCAGGTTTTTCAGAAGCCCATGATATTTGTTCAAAATTAAGAGATAAGGAAATAAAGTACAAACCAAGGCTAGCACCATTCCTGTAACATAAGAACATACACTGCCATGTGCACCCCCCAAAGCACATTCCATTTAGATTTATAGCCTGATAAGCGCTATGGTTCATATTTTTTTTCTGGCTTTTTTTTTTAATACAGGAAGAAAAATCCATGGAAAAGACAAACAAGATCATTCTTCTACCATGTATTTGATCTTTCAGGTCTAGGAACAGATCACCATGAAGGGTCAGTTAAAAGCGGCTGCACATTCCAAGCACATCTGTGGGTCAGAACACTTGATGATTTACTACCACCACAGATAAGCAAAACTTGTGCAAAACACACAAAAATAGATAAAGTCACATTCAGAGAGAAAGTCTTTAATGGTGAACATTTGCAACAGAGAGATGATAAGGTATAGTAGCAATCAGTGACTTTCTAAAGGCTGAGTTCTGTCTGTCTAATCTCAGCTAATCCTCCTGACGGGGAACTCAGGCTCCTCTGTTTGGAAAAGCTTTCTGGCATTTGGATTCTATTGTTCCAAAAATTCAAAGCTGTAGAAACTGATTAACTCCTGATGTAATTAAGGAAAACCTTGCTTCAGGACTACATCACCTGAAAAATGATTTTATTGTCTATCAACTAAAATGGGCACAGTGTTGCTTCCAATGTCCAGGTATCCTTCTGTCTTTCTGTTTCACTGGAAGAACGTGAGTGGCTAGCAGACGCTCCTCGTCCCTGCTCCGAATCACTCCATGCCATTTCAGAAGGCCTCTGGGATTCAGAATTATAGAAACTTCTTTCACACTGAACTACCAACCAAAATATTCATTCTCCTATAAGAATTGTCAGTTCTATGAAAATTAATCTAAATGATGCATGCTTTCTGAGCAGCCAATGATTCCCAAATTTGTAACCAATGATTCTGAGCAGCCAATGATTCTCAAATTTGTAACCAATGATTCCCAAGGCCGACCAATGAACAACTAACCCTCCCTAGAAGCGGCAATCTAGAAAACCTTTGCAATTTAATAGTGACAATAAAGATATTAAGGGAGTTCTCTTTACAGAATGATAAATGACTATGCATTGCAAAGCTCCCCAGGTGTAGTGCATATGATGAAGAGATCTAGGTGTATCCAGATCTTTTATAGCCAGGCCTTTTATTCTGGTGTGTGTGTGTGTGTGTGTGTGTGTGTGTGTGTGTGTGTGTGTTACTGAGGATTGAACCCAGGAGGCTTCTATCTCTGAACTATACCCCTCGCCTTATTTTACTTTTTTATTTGGAAACAGGGTCATACTAAATTGAGGAGGGCCTCACTAAGTAGCTGAGGCTGGCTGTGAACCGGCGATCCTCCTATCTCAGCCTCCCAAGTACTGGGGTTACAAGCTTGCACCAGCATGCCCAGCTGTTAAGTTTTTTTTGAAAAAAGATCTAATGATACATTTTGTTGTGGTGGTGGTGGTGGGTGGTGGTGGTGGTACTAGAGATTGAACTCAGGGGGTTCTACCTCTGAGCTACACCCCCAGCCCTATTTTATTTTTTATTTTGAAAAAGCTTCTATCTAAGTTGCTGAGGCTGACCTCGAACCTGCGATCCTCCTGTCTCAGCCTTCCAAGTACTGGGATTTTAGGCATGAGCCACTGTGCCTGGCTTGGTACATTGTTAACACACTCACTTGACCTTTATTCCCTAAATTTCAATGTTGAACAAATATGATACTCAGTTGGCCTTATTTTCAGAGCAAATAGTAACATTATATTTGATTAATCTAATTAGCTAAAACCCATATGGCAAAGAAAGGAAAAAGAACTAGATTCACATAATCACTGGGGAGACTGCTTAAAATGGGTCACATCCACGTTGGCAGACTCTTTGCAAAACTGCATCAGAATGTTTATTTCATGGTATTTTTATTACTACTATAAAACTTTCTATAGCTGGAGGGAAGGCGGGAGAAGGGATGTGGGTTTGCCCTTTCCTTTGGGGTTGATAAAAATGAAAGCTGCTTTCTGTGGAAGAATAAGTGCCTGAGGTATGAAGGGTTTTCCCACGCCTTCCCCTGACTGCCCCTGGCACAGACCCAGAACCCAAAGGTCCCCCCAGGATGAGGGCTATGGCACACTCCTTTGGTCTAGCATGAAAAGACCCCTTTCTTATAAGGATGCTTTAGGAAGACGGATCAGATTTTACCAAGAAAAGTTAGTGCTCCCGGCAGTACATCTGTCACAGGCCATAATTACAGGACAGAGAAGCCAAAGATGATTACAAACACCCAGGAGCCTGTAAACCCATCCAGGTTTCCAGTCACACTCCATGGAACCTGTTCCCACACCAGCCACATACCATTTTCAGATTGCCACCAGATCTTAAGGCGGTTTGGAGCAAATGTAGTGACCACATTTTCAATGAGATGGCTGTCAGGATTGAGGGTCTCATGATAAGGATCTTGAGAATTACATATGAAGCATTTCTTGTCCTCCTGAAAACAAATTAGTTTCATGAGTCTAGAAAGCAATCTCAGTAAAACAAACAAAAACCATCAAGCCCACAATAAAAAAACACACCAAACCACTAACTTCAAGAAAGATGAATGTGCAAAATCTACTTAATGACTTAGAGTCCATCTTTAACTCATTGAGTCTAAAATACTCCCCCAAACAACTTCCTTCTTTCTTGCAAATTCAAAGTCAAATGTGAAAGAGGGCTTTGCTCCCATAAGGTACTAATATAATCAAAATCAAATTTCTAGGCTTAAACCTTAATCTCAATAAATAGCTGGAGAAGCTCACTCTAAAGTAAAATGCAAAAGAGGTATTACGGTTTCTAATGGCATAGGCAAACTGAAAATGAAAAAAAAAACTGCAATTCATTTGGTCTGATTTTCTAAAACCTAAATAAGGCAGAAACCAAGTATTAAGACACAATCATTTGGAGAGGCTTCGGGACTATAGAATAAGATCTCTTAGCTTTTACTTTGCCCAGCAGCAGCTTGGCAGTGGTGGCCCCAGGCTAACCTGCGAGCTGCTCAGAACATTTAGGGCTAAAATTGACTGACTGTACTTTCCCATTTGTGTTTATTTAGTTACTACCTTCTTCCCAAAAGGATTTAAAGACTGGCAAGATGAGTTAGCACCCTCTCTTTCCCCCCTCAAAAAAAAGAGACCAAAAGTCAGGGATGCATGTAGACAGAACCAAAAGCTTTCTGCCTGAATTTTTATACCCACTAAATGTTTGAGAGAAGTGCACGCCTGCCACTTTCTTCAGGCCCCCTTATCTGTGAAAAGCATGCCATGATTTCATGGCTAATCATATAAACCTGAGAGTCTGGCTCTGCTTGCTTTTAAGACAAACAGACCAATTCTCATTCTGGTCAAAGCTGATTTCAGAATCTGGTGATTCATTTACAGGATGTCCTGGCCTCTGAAGTAGCTGTTAGCACAATAGTTTAGGTAAAATGTAAATGCTAATATTAGAAAAGGTAACATCAATTGCTTTCATTAACTTGTAGTCAAGGAAACTAATACTGGCAAACAATTACCAGAACTTAGAAAAAAAAGTTTAATTATAGCCTCTCTCTAATCAGGAGGAAGCAGTCTAGACATCTCTGTATAAACCTGAAAGCAAATGAGTAGAATTCACTCTACCACATTCCTTCAGTTTAATTTATCAGGTCTCTATAAAGGGTTTTCTGCTTTGTAAAAGTGACTCCATTTTAAGACATCTGTGGGGCAAAGCATGCACTATCCTCCCTCCTGCTGAAAGGCAGTTACACAGGTGAGTGGTGTGACCAGGATCTGAGTAAGTAGCGTGGAACTTGCCATCATGGTGAGACTAGCACCTCTTGCTTTCACTAGAGGCCAGAGGTATCAGGTGTGTGTGTGTGTGTGTGTGTGTGTGTGTGTGTGTGTGTGTGTATGTTACTGGGGATTGAACCCAGGGGTGTTCTACCACTGAGCTAGACCCCCAGCCCTTTTTGTTTTTTATTTTGAGACATGGTATCACTAAATTGATGACGCTGGCCTCAAACCTGTCATCCTCCTGTTTCAGCCTTCCAAGTACTGGTATTACAGGTGTGCACCACTGCTCCCGGCTTATAAGCCTTCTTTTTAAAAATCAAGACAAAAAGCTGGGCATGATGGTGCATGCCTGTAATACCAGTACTTGGGAGGCTGAGACAAGAGGATCACAAGTTTGAAGCCAGGCCCTCAGCAACTTATGTGAGACCCTATTTCAAATAAAAATTAAATAGGGTTGGGAAGCTGGGTATGGTGATGCACACCTGTAATCCCAGTACTTGGGAGGCTGAGATAGGAGGATTGCAGGTTCGAGGACAGCCTCAGCAAGTAGTGAGACTCTCATCAACCTAGTGTGACCCTGTTTTAAAATAAAAATAAAAAATCGGACTGGGGGTGTAGCTCAGAGGTAGAATGCCCCTGCGTTCAATCCCCAGTGCCACAAAAATAAATAAATAAATAAATAAACAAACAAACAGGCTGGGGGTGCAGCTCTGAGGTAGAATGTCTCTGGGTTCAATCCCCTGTACCACATAAAAAAAAAATGCCGGACATGGTGGCACATGCTTGTAATCCCAGTACTTGGCTGGGGTTCGTGGCTAGCCTCAGCTACTTAATGAGGCCCTCTGCAACTTAGTGAGACCCTGTTTCAAAATAAAGAATAAAAAATAGGGCCGGGTGGGGGGGTAGCTCGGAGGTAGAGTGCCCCTGGGTTCAATCCCCCGTACTGCCAAAAAAAAAAAAAAAAAATCAAGAGAAAGGATTCTGATTCTGGGTATTTTTATACTTTGTCTTCTTTTCCGTTAGTTCTGACTTTGTATAAATATGACCTCTGAGATCTAAAATTTTAGAAACAGGTAACACCCTCAAATTTCATTTTGGTCTTCCACTCTCAGGTACCACGGCAACCAGGGCATTCTGAAGAAGGAAGCATCTGATCCTACTCTCTAATGGAGGTGAATGGGCACAGCACCATGCCGGAAACAAAAACGTGCTCAGTGACTAAACTCACCCGGCCAAGCATCCGCGCTTGGATACCCTCTTACCAGAGTCAAAGATGTGGGGAAAACCCAAGATAACTGGTCCATATAAACAGTGGACAAACCATCTTTAATGCACACGTCCAAAGAAGAGAGGTTTAAATTAAACAAACAAACATACAAAAGAACAAAACAAAACAAAAAAACTAGTCAGGACTTTTGGAGCCCCTGGGTCAGGGGAGGGCGCATGGCAGCGGCCAGGTCTGTCTGTGGCCCTGGTTTCCATACTGATGGTGGCTGCGGGGCAGGAAATGTTTGGTGGATGCAACTGTGCAAACTGAGATGGGGGCAAAAGGGTGAACTAGCAGCCTAATCCCAGGACTCCCCGGCCGGGAGCGCTTCCTATTTGGATTGCTGGCAGAATGCGAGTTCGCTGGGCCTGCGCCTTAGGTCAAGACCAGAGGAGGCGCGTGCATCGGGCTGCTGCCCTCACCTGCAGGTGGCTCACGATACAGTAGGGCTCGGGCTTGTGCAGTCCGCATGTCGAGGTCACCGACAGCCTCTGAGCTCGGCCAATGAGAAGGTCGCCGGTGGCAGGGTAGCAGCTACCTTCGGCGCAGCCATAACTGAACTCCGGTTCTTGAGCGCGCACTCGGGTTCCGCACAAGGCTACAGGAGCGCAGGCGACAAGGTTGGGGGCACAGGAAAATGCGGGAGGCGGGGAGAGTGGATTCAGAAGAAAGCAGAGCACACAGAAAAGGCACAATGGAGAGATAAGCGAAGGAGTGTCGGGGAAGGTAGGGGCCCGGAGAAAACGGTACCGAAAGAAACCTGGAAGCGTCATCGGGTTTGTCTGGCGGTCGGCTGATCACATCATCCCTGGGAAACCCACTCCACGCTTGCGCCCATCCTGCTGCACCCCAGGGGAGCAATCCCGGCACAAAAGGTGGATGTGCACACCCGCCACTTCGACGTGCCTGGACCAGGGCGCAGGAGGATAGCGCCACGCGCTGCACACCCGCGCGTGTGAGCCCGCGTGCACACGGCGCTGCGCGCATCCCGTGTGAGCGTGCGGTGGGAATGTGCGCGCGTGGGGGCTCCAGAGCGTGCGCGCGTGCACGCGCCGGGGTGGCCGCCGGCGATTGGGTGCCGGCGAGGCGCCCGGGCTTGCGGCGGATGCCGCTCCTGCTGAGAACCGTCAGTCCTGCAGCTCCGGAGTGGCTTCAAGGTTTCGCCATTCCAAAAAAAAAAAAAAAAAAAACACCCAGGCCAGCTGTTTCTGGTGCCACCCAGAGACAAACAGCAATGGTTAATTAAAGCCACATGGCCCCGCTCTGTTCCCAGGATGATGACCGCACTCAGCCCCCGCACTGTCCAGGGTAATGGGTTTTCGGGGCCCTTCACGGCAAGCCCTGCCACCCTAAGGAGCCTGCCTTCCGTGGTGGGGAAACAACTGGCCCAAGGGGCAAAACCCGGAGCAATCGACTGGGGCGCCCGCAAGAGCCCGGAGCCCTGGGCGCACAGCCGGGGATGCGGGTCCGTGGCCCTTGGCGTGCGTGCGCCGTCCCCAGCTCCCACCGAGGTGAGGGCGGTGGCGTTTCATCCCAGGGACGTCATTTTCAACCAGTCCCGCTCCCGATCCCCCAGCCTCTCAAACAAGAGAGGCCAAATGGCTTTCGGGTTCCCCTTCCCGGTACCCAAGCACACCCCCCCGCCCACCGCTGCCTCGGAATTACCCAAGAAACTGAAGGCGAACACCCGGAGCAGCCCCATATCCAGTCCCTGCAGCCGAGGGAACGCGGCCAAGGAGGGAGAACACGCCCGCGGAGCTGCCTGGCTTTTCTTCTGGTCTTCCTTTCTGGAGAGGTGGAGGGGGGAAAGACAAATGTTCAGAGAAAGGAGAGGGGCCTTTCCATTTCCTGCCGCTCCCACGGAAGCAGGGGCGGGCCGGGGAAGGGGGAAATCGAGCAACCACTTTGTTCTCCTCACCCGTGGTGCCTGCGCTCCGGCCGCTCCTCGCAGACCCTGAGCCCAAAGAAGGGAATTAGAAAGTTTAGCCTTGGGAGGATCCGAGGGAGGCGCCTCTGCTCATGCGCACATGGAGAGCAGGCTGAGGGGGCCGGCGTGTGGGAGGACACAACTGAGCCTGGAGGGGTGAGGTCCGGGTCCCACCCCCTGGGGCGCTTCTTTTGTTTTAAGGCGGTTTCTACGGGGTTTGGGTGCTTCCAGTTCCCGGCGTAGGATGGCAGGTCCGCCATCCGTGCGCTCCTGAGCGGTGCGCGGAGGGGCCGGATGCGTTCGGGCTGGTCTCCGAGGTAGGTGCTGGGATCGCCCAGCGAGAGGGGCTAGTCGGGACCTACCTCGACTCGTACATTTACATTTGTAAGAAGTGAGTCATGAAGAACGCCCCGGGCTATAAACTGCACCCAGCCAGCTGGGAGAAGGTGGTTAACCCTTTAGAAAGGGGGTCGACCTGTCGGGTTTGTTCATACATGTGTGCATGTATGATGTTGATACCCTGACATATATCAAAATGTATAATTACAATGCACCAATAAATGAACATTTAAAAAAAAGGGTTTGTTCTTTAGAATGTGAATCCCCCGCCCCATTCCCACCCCCAGGAGCTTGGGATGGGCGTGGCGTTTACAGTGTCTTCACATCAAGGCAGGGGGACTGCTCTTCACTGCGCATTCTGTGCGCGCATTTGTTCAGGACATGCCTACAGTCTGCTACCCAGGTGGTCATAGCAGGGAATTATCCAACTAATCTTTCCTTTCCTTTCCTTTCCTTTCCTTTCCTTTCCTTTCCTTTCCTATTTTCCTTTCCTTTCCTTTCCTATTTTCCTTTCCTTTCCTCCTTTCCTTTCCTTTCCTATTTTCCTTTCCTTTCCTTTCCTATTTTCCTTTCCTTTCCTTTCCTTTCCTTTCCTTTCTTTTCCTTTCCTTTCCTTCCTCTTGTACTGGGGATTGAACCTAGAGGCATTCTACCTCTGAGCTACAACCCCAGCCCTTTTTATTTTATTTATTTATTGTGGTACTAGGAATTAAGCCCAGGGGCATTCTACCTTGGAGCTACACCCCAGCCCAATTTTATTTTGAAATAGGGTCTCACTAAGCTGATGAGGTTGGCCTTAAACCTGCCACCTTCCTGTCTCAGCCTTCCAAGTACTGGGATTACAGGCTTGTGCCACTGAGCCTGGCTCTAATTCTGTTTCTTAAAAACCCACTTCTTACCTGAATCCAGACGATGGCCTGCGTTTCCCATTTGGCTGTGGAAGGGTTGATACAGCCTTGGATCATTCATGAGATACACTTCTCCATAACTCCTACAAAACACAATCTGGACAATTCTAGCAAGGAACTTCACTGCATACAAAGAGCAGGGCGGGGTGAGAGCCCTAATGAAGGGTCATTAACAGCACTGTGTGTGTGGCCTGCCTGGTTAAATAGGGTGGAATAGAGGCTCACCCATCTCCTGGGGGGTGGACTGGGAAGAGGTTAGGGAGCAGACCCCACTACCCTTTCTGTGAATTAGCCCAACTCTGCCGCCATTGGCAATGGATAGTCAAACTCTGAGCTTTCCTCAGTCCAGCTCTGACCAAAGTGCCTGGCATGAGGGTGTACAGTTGGTTGTTAGTCTAGTTATTGTCTAGACTAGTCTAGTTAGTCTAGATTTTATTGTTTTCCAGTCATCTGAAGGAGGATTTAAGTGGCTAGTTGGTCAGTTTTTAACTTAGCTGCAAGGAGATAGGGCCCAGGGAAGTTTAATCATTAGACCACAGAGTGAGCTGTAGTCTGAGGGAGGCAGGGGCCTCTAGTCTTAGCAAGGCATTAATTATTCACCAGCTGGGCACTTGCCCTTGTAGCCTGGGCAGATTCTGCCTCTGCTGGTGTGTAGGATCCTCAGTGCTGGCCCGGCAGCCCAGAGAGCATGAGGAAGCCCATGCTGTTGTGAGGGACTAATACTGCAACAGGGAATCTGTAGAGATTTTTAAAAATATGGCAAACCTCTCTCCTCCTTGTTCAGTTTTTAATACTCTGGACCAAAGTTTTACCTTACAGTTTTCATCCACACAAACTGTAAGCACCATTCAGTTAGAAAGTTCCTGAGGCTGACCTCTGCCTCCATAGCAGCTGAGCCCTCCTTGACACCTGTCCCTGGCCAGTGCCCTCCCTCCTTGCCAAGACTTATGCACCTTTGACACTCTTTGAAAGCCTGGCTGCCCTTCTGATCACCTCACCGTCCTTAGTAGATTTAACACTACTGAGAGAATGAGAGGGTTTCTAAAACTCGCAAGTGTTTGCGTAGGGGGCAGAGTGTATATCACTTACCTTCTGACCACTCCATCCATGAACTTATCGACCTCTGAATGCCACCTGTATCTTTTGTACTTCTCTCCTATAGAAGTGTGCCCTCTGTTCCTCTCCTAAGGTTACTGCCCTTATATAAAAACCTGCTTGATTTCCTCTTATCTTAAGCAAAAACACCACAAGCCCTGCCTTTATCCTACACACCCTTCTCCCCTTGACATCAGAGTCCAGGATTGTCTGTGCTCAGGTTCTCTGCTTCCTCCAGTCTCTCCCTCCTCCCACTGCAGTATGGCTTCCACCACTGTTCTTGTCAATAGCCACATCCCACTAACTGCCCAGTGCAATGTACATTTTCCCACTGTGGTCTTGTTTGATCTCTTGTGGCACATGCTTTGGTTGATCATTCCCCCTTCTTCTGACTCTTCCCACAGGACTTTGACTCCTCTCCATTTCTCTTGTCTTTCCCTGATTCCTTAAGCATTGATACTCCCAAAGGTTCTGTCTCTGTCCTTTTCCCCTTCTGCACATGCTCATCCTTATCCAGGGGCTCTACCGATGGCCTTGTCATATTTATATCTCGATGCTGCTAGGAATTTACACCCAATTTATCCTCCTCCTCCTCCTTCCCCACTTCCCCTTCTCCATCCCCCCCTCCTCTTTTCCAGGGGCATTCTACCTCCGAGCTACACCCCCAGCTTTTTTTTATGTTTTATTTTGAAACAGGGTCATGCTAAGTTGCTGATGGCCTTGCGAAGTTGCTGGGGCTGGCCTCGAATCTGTGATCCTCCTGTCTCAGCCTCCCAAATCCTGGGATTACAGGCGGGTGCCACCATACTCGGCTTTTACATCCAATTTCTGACAGGCTACTGAATATCTCTACTTTGATGACACACGGGTACCTACAATCCACACAAAACTGATATCTGTCTACCCATCCCTCATAAAGCAAAATGAATTATTCTGTTTCCCATTTCAATCACTGGAACCAGGTTTCATCCCTTAGCTCAAGATGGAAACCTGGGAGCAGGACTGGCTGCATTAGCAGGGCACAATTGTGGAGCCCTTTTATTATCATTAATGTAAGGTCGGTGATGGCAGCATTAAACCTAGCACACGACCCTTCTGAGTGTAACTGTACAAATCACTCGCCCCTGAAGCCAGCCCAGCCCGAGAACAGGGACACTTCTCCTGCTCCCACAGCCCCCACTCATCACCAAGTCCTAGCTATCATGTCCTAGCTATCATGTTGGAGTCATCCAACCTCACTGCCCTGCCTTCCTCAGGGCCCCTGGCTGTCATTCCTGCTTCCAGACTCTCCAGTCTCCACTCAAATCCTCCCCAATCCTCCCAGAAGGGGCTTTCAGAGACATGGCCTGGATCCTGTTATTCTCAAAAGACTTCAAAGACTTCCCATTAAAGCTCTTCTCTTACACACAATGTATTTTAGACCTCTATGAGTTTTTTTTTCTCTCTGTTACATGGGCCCTCATGACCTTATCAACTTAGTCAAGCCGGGTGTAGTGGCACATTCCTATAATCCCAGTACTTGGGAAGCTGAGACAGGAGGACCCCAGGTTTGAGGCCAGCCCCAGCAATTTAGTGAGACCCTGTTTCTAAATGAAAAATAAAATAGGGCTGGGGGTATAGCTCAAAGGCAGGATGCCCCTGGGTATCCCCAATACCACAAAAAACAAACAAGAGACCACACATCAACTACCACACACACATCTCTGTGGGCTCCACTTAAACACAGCTGTTTACATGAGCCTTTCTCTCTTCTAGCACCTTGTAAAAGCCTGATACAGCATATATGACATAATACTGTAACTATTCATACCCTTATCTCCAATAGACAGGGAGACAAGGACCAGTGTTGTGAAATATTCATTTCTGCTTTAATATTGTCTAGCATACCACAAACACATTATATGTGTGAAATGAATGTTTCTTGAATCAAAATAAAGACTAGTCTCTATGTTTTAAAAACTTCCTGAAATCATAAATGTCCACTTTCTAGCTACCTAATAGGAATTTATTTCTAGTTTAAAAAAAAATGACATCACTCAATTGAGTTTAAGACTATTTCCAAATTTTACACATGAACAAATTCCTCTTGCCTGTACATTTTATACAACTTCCTTGATTTCTGAAGCTGTTACCCATTTAGAAGAAACAAGTGACTCTCTCATAGTCAGCCTATCCAGGACTTCGCTCTGGCTGGAGACACTCCCTTGTCCCTCACTTCTGCCTCCCTGGCACTACCTGCTTCTTCGTGAGGCAGTCTTTACTGGAAAGTCCTGTAGCATTTTGAATGGCAGATGGGATTGCAAATTGGCTGTTTTGTCTCAAAGAATGTGGGACTATTATCTCCCTGAGGCATTTATTATTTTTATTTGGAAAAAAACTCCACCTAGAATGGTTTTCAAGGTCATCTTCATTTTCATAGTCTTAAAATGCCACTTACATTCCTTATTTTAGATTCTAATTAACAGTGAAATGACAGGCTACACTTTGATCTTCAGATCCTAAAACCTGGCTATGTACTTAAGCTTGCTCTCATGTACAATATTAGATTTTTGCTGCTTTGAAAATTAGGTTGAGTTTTTGTAAGATTCAGAATTGATTTCACGTATGTCTTTGGCAAACACATATGTTGGAGAAAAGACAGTCTTTTCAACAAATGGTGTTGGGAAAACTGGCTATCCATTTGTTGAAAATGGAATTAAATCCTTACCTCTCAGCCTTCACCGGAGTCAACTCAAGATGGATCAAAGACCTGGAAATTAGGCCGGAGACTGTGAAGCTACTAGAGGAGGACATAGGTCCAACACCCCAACATATAGGCACAGGTAGAAACTTCCTCTACAAGACCCCCAAAGTTCAGGAAATTAAAACAAGGTTTAATAAATGGGATGACATTAAACTAAAAAATTTCTGCTCATCAAAGGAAACCATCAAAAGTCTAAAGAGAGCCTACAAAATGGGAGAAGATCTTTGACAGCTGTCCCTCTGATAGAGGACTAATATCTAGAATATACAAAGAACTTAAAAGACTTTACACTAAAAAAACCCACAAATAACCCAGTCAAGAAATGGGCAATTGAACTAAGTAGACACTTCACAAAAGAAGAGCTACAAATGGCCAATAAATACATGAAAAAATATTCAACATCATTAGCAATCAGGGTGATACAAATAAAAACTATACTGAGATTCCATCTAACCCCAATCAGAATGGCAATCATCAAGAAGACAAAAAACAGTAAGTGCTAGGGAGGATGTGGGGAAATAGGAACTCTTCTACATTGTTGGTGGGATTACAAATTAGTTCAGCCTCTATGGAGATCAGTGTGGAGATGCCTCAGAAAATTGGAAATGGGTCCACCATATAATTCAGCTATACTACTCCTGGGTATCTTTCCAAAGGGACTGAAATCAGAAAATTACAGTAATATATGCATATCCATGTTTATAGCAGCACAATTCACAATAGCCAAATTATGGAACCAACCTAGGTGTCCATCAACAAATGTATGGATTACAAAATTATGGGAAATACACACAATGGAATTCTACTCAGCAATAAAGAAGAACAAAATTATGTCATTTGCAGGAAAAATGGATGAACATGGAGAACATTATGTTGAGTAACATTAGCCAGTCACAGAAAGGGAAGGGTCATATGTTTTCTCTCATATGCAGAAGCTAGGGAGTAATCAGGATACCAGAGGGACTTCAGATAATGGAGGAGAAACTTCAGTGGAGCCAGGGAGGTGGTCTAGGGGAAGGGGTGGGAGAGGGAGGATCCGTGAAGGAATCACTTCCATCGACATTATGTACACATAGGAGAATACCAATGTCAATCTCAATATCCTGTATGGGGACAGGGGCGGGGGATGAGGAGGGAATGTGTGTGGGGGAATCCCACCAAGTGCTGTGTGCATGTATGTCACTATCACTATGATTTACATTATGATATGAGACTATAATGCACCAATAAAAATATATAAAAATAAATAAAAATGAAAAGAAATGCAAAAAAATTGATTTCACAAAAAACAAAACCAAACAAAAAAACTTCCTCCTCGGGTCTTTCAGGTTCACATCCTTGCTCCTTCTTTCTAATTAAGGAGAAATACTTTCAAATTTCACTCATGAACAAATTTTTGTGTGTTAAATTCCACACAACTTCTTTGATTTCTGAGTATGTTACAAGTTTAGGAGGTAACAGTAAGTTCAATGACCAGTTGAAAATTTCAGGATAAATGTCTGAGTACTTTTCTACATACCTCTTTTGTAATGTCTAGTATAGTAACTACTAGTTTTATATTAAATATTCTTGCTCCTGGGAACTCTTTGAGGGCAAAGACTTATTTTGTTAAACTTTGTATTCCTATCAGTGGACATTCAATATCTACTTGTTGGATGAATGAATAAAATTGGATAACCCTTCTTTCTGTGGTTCAGGGACCACACAGAGGTTGTCGTTGCTACCCTCTATAACATAGAAACCATCAGGGCCTGATCAGGCAGGGGTCATGGTCTTTAAAATCTTGGGCCATATAATAGAAACTGTTGCTTGGGTTTACATTCATATCCACTCTCCCTTGTCTGGTAACATCCCTTGGATTTTCTTGAGGGACAAGGCCTCTCACATTTTCAGCCCAAATGTTTAGATGGGGCTGGTTTATCTCCATGAGCTCCAGGCTAATCTATGCATTTCTATCTCCTTCTTTCCAGGGGTCAATTTAGGAATGGATATGAAACAGAAATTTTCAAGTTAGTGTGACTCTGAGATTATTGTGTGAATTCCTGGGAATCAAACCTCTCTCCCCTCTTTGGACTTAGGCCTGTCAGCCTGTGGTGGAGGCTGCTTGAGACTGGAGACAACACAAAGGAAAGCAGAAAGGTACCTCCTTTTGGACCACCTTGAAGTACCTTGATTCAGCTATGCCTGAAGCCTGTACACATTACCTTAGCCAATAAAATTTTTCTGGACGTGTAGCATGAAAGAGATAGAAACTTTTGTTGTTTTTAGTCTGAGATTTGAGAGGCTTTTTTCCTTAATGCAACATGACATAGTTTACACTGGATGATTCTGACAGGTCTTTATCAACACTGTCTTAAGAATGGTCACCTATCTATTCTTAAGTATCTCAAAAGAGATGTCACAAATGGAAGTGTCCAACTCTGTGTTTGAGTGTTGCAAGAGAGTCACTAAAATAGGCACAAGGTCTCGCCCATGCTCTGCAGGGTTTTGCAAGCTTGCACACCAGCTGGATTTCGCTTCCCAAGAAGGTGGCAAGATCCACTGGGAGATAGGCCCACACTTTATTTCTATCTACACCCATGAATTCCAAGCCTTTTTAAAAATCCTAATCTATATTTAACAAGAAGACCATAGAAACACTCTAAATGGAGTAAGTCTTTTTGGTTCACTATTTATTCTTTGTTTATGGGTTTGAATGCCTGATTGCTAACCAGGCTCTTTAAAAATGAGTAAAGAAAGCTTGGTGTGTGTGGCAGGGCTAGACAGCTATAGGAAAGCTCTTTTAAGGAAAATTATCAGATTCATAGCAGGATTCATTTAAATGACATAAGACTTAAATACTAGCCACTAACCCAAGCCTGGTTTTCCTGACATATTATATCTTTACCTTCACCCACAGGTGAGTCACCATGTTTACTGAAAAACAACAGTGGCAGACTGAGTAGTAGGCAGCTAACACTCAGAGGTTGATATTTACTAAGTTTTGGGGGAGGGTTGGAACCTTTTTCTAAATTAAAGTTCAGTTCATTTTTTAAAGCAATCCACCTAAAATTTTATTTTAGCTAGGAACAGTGGCATACACATATAATCCCAGTGCTCAGGAGGCTGAGACAGGAGGATCGAAGGTTTGAGGGCACTCTCAGCAATTTAGTGAGGCCTTCAGCAACTTAGTGAGACCCTGTTTCAAAATAAATAAATAAATAAATAAAATAGGGTTGGTGGGGGTAGCTCAGAGATAGAATGACCCCTGGGTTCTATCTCCAGTAAACTGCCGCCCCACACAAAGGTTATTTTGAAATTTAAAATTTCAGTTAATGGTGTTCTTTCTCTAGCTTCATAAAGATGCTAAAATTAGGTAAAGGCCAGAGGAGGAAAAAAGGATTTTATTCTAATAGTCCAAGTTTCTAAATATTCTTTTACTCTGCTTTTTGAGGCCATATTCTGTCTTTCTCCATTTGAGAGGTCAAGGTGAGTTTCCCAGGGAGCCCCTGAACCCCTCCCCAACCCTCCCCATGAATTCCTGTCCTGGGCCTGGCTGCCTGAATGAAATGTGCTTTATATTTAACCTGTATTTTAAACTTAGTAGAGTTATGCCATATCTTTGTCTCAGAGACTCGAAGTGTAATAGGTTTGTAGCAAGAGTAGATTAGATTATCCCATAGTTCTGGGTTGTTAATTATTACCTAAAGGGATACGGAAGCTGGGTTTAATTAGCAAGTTAAACACTCTGTTACTATTCATGGATTGTACAGGGAGCAGATCCTAATTCCCCATCCAGTATTTGTACCCTGGGAAAACAGAACTTTTGCTCTGAGCACATTTCAGAAGTGATAGAAATGCTCGTAAAAGCCATCTCCTTTCTCAAACAGCAGCAGTTTTGCCTCCTATCTTCCAAATATAATGCCCTTGGCCTTCTAGATGGATTAACTCTGCAGCAGCAGTTCATTTGAAAGAAAACACTCTCCTGGGGGAAGGCGCACTGGCATTGGCTTCATCGTGCTGCCCAGCTGCTAATCAGATTGATGAGCCAGCCCACACAGAGCCAGGCCCGTGCTTATCACCCCAGAAACAAGTCAGCACTAGGTCTTTCTCTGGGAGTAGGTCCTCTTTCAGATATTCGGCTTTTTGCCAGCTCAAGACATTGTAGGATGTGTTTTCTGTCTTCAGCATGGCTAAAGGAAATGCCAATATTAGCTTCCAGTCCAGTGAGGAACCAGCATCCTGTCTGGAAATCATGAAACCTGGAGCTGCCGATCCAGTCATCGACCCAAAGAACACTTTAATCCAGGTGGTGATAGTAACTACCAAGATTATCTTAAATACCTACGCTATCAGTGAGATAAATAACGATTCAAGTTTAAGATGCTGGAAAAACAATGTGTGTGTGTGTGTGTGTGTGTGTGTGTGTGTGTGTGTGTGTGTCTCCCCTCCCTCCTCCAATGAGTATCTATTAAATGAAAGGCTGGTACACATACAGTTTTCTGATGCTCTACATTCTTAAGTGTCTTGCAAGCAACTTAGTTCCCCCAGCACTGAGCCCAGAGCTGCCACCTGGCAGGTACTCATGAGATATTTGTTGAGAACATTCAGAAATGAGGGAATAAATGCCTAGGACTGCACCCGTTGGGCTTTCTGGGAAGCAATCATTCATAGATGATTCTTTGGCCAGAATGAGTCATATGAGTACTTTTAAAAGCATAGAGCATGTTTCACTTTATACAGTGGGAAGTACAGAAAAAATGAGTTTTCTGTGATCCAGATACATGAAGTTTTAATACATAAAGTTTTAATCCAACACACACTTGTTCGGGGACTGCTCTGTACTGTAATGAGAAGAGTATAATCTACATGAGGACTACCAAGAAGTGACCCCATGTGCAGTCATGTTCAAAGCTCAATTAGTGACAATATAATAGTAAGTCAGTGTCCACAAGGCTCAGTTGCTGCATCTGTAATGAGGTTCATGAGGACACTAGCATAAGTGATTATTCATGGGGAAGCTCACTGGGTGCTGTGTGTGTGCATACATGTGCCTGTCATCCTGAACCTCATTGTGATGTGTGATTATAATACACCAATAAAAGTATATTTAAAAAATGACTACTCACCAGGTGTGGTGGCACACGCTTGTAATCCCAGTACTTGGGAGACTGAGACAGGAGGATCACAGGTTTGCAGCCAGCCTCAGCTACTTAGTGAGGCCCTCCACAACTTGGTGAGACCCTGTTTCAAAAATAAATAACAAAAAATAGGGCTGGTGGTGTAGCTTGGAGATAGAATGCCTCTGGGTTCAATCCCCAGTACCACAAAAATTTTTTTTAAAATAAAAAAAAAAGATTACTCGCCAGGCATGGTGGCACACACTTATAATCTTGGGAGGCTGAGACAGGAGGATCCGGGTTTGCGGCCAGCCTCAGCTACTGTGAGGCCCTCTGCAACTTATGAGACCCTGTTTCAAAAAATAAAGAATAAAAAATAGGGCTGGGGGTGTAGCCCAGAGGTAGAATGCCCCTGGGTTAAATCCCCAGTACCACACACACACACACAAAAGATTACTCATCAGGTAAAATTGCCTTTCTGGAGGGCAATCTGAAATATGTATTAATTTTAAATATACATAACTGAATCTGGTTGGGAAAATATAACAAATTATGCATATAAATATTTTACAATATTGTTTTATTTTTTTATTTATTATTATTATTATTATTTTTTTTTTTTTTTGCAGTACCAGGGATTGAACGCAGGGGCGTTCTACCTCCATGCTACGCCCCCGGCCCTATTTTCCATACCTTATTTTGAGACCGGGTCTCATGAAGTCGCAGAGGGCCTCACTAAGTAGAGAGAGAGAGAGAGAGAGAGAGAGAGAGAGACAGGGGGAGAGAGAGACAGACAGACAGACAGACAGGGAGAGAGAGAGAGAGAGAGCGTGCGCACGCGTGCGCGCGCAAGCTGAGGCTGGCCGCGAACCTGGATCCTCCGGTCTCCGCCTCCCAAAGTACTGGGATTACAAGCGTGCGCCACCACGCCCGGCTATAATATTGTTTTATTACAGAAAAACTGGAAATAATCCCAAATGACCATCACTAAGGGATTAAAGTGACAATGCTAGACCCATGTAAGGGAATATCAAGCAGTTGCCTAGAATTGGATCTATTTCTGCTATATAAGGTGGGTGGAGAAGTAGTTTCCAATTATTAAAAAATATGGCCGGGCGTGGTGGCGCACGCTTGTAATCCCAGTACTTTGGGAGGCGGAGACCGGAGGATCCGGGTTTGCGGCCAGCCTCAGCTCTTTCGCTCTCTCTCTCCCTGTCTCTCTCTCTCTCCTTAGTGAGGCCGTCTGCAACTTCGTGAGACCCGGTTTCAAAATAAAGTATAAAAAATAGGGCCAGGGGTGTAGCACGGAGGTAGAACGCCCCTGCGTTCAATCCCCGGTACCGCAAAAAAAAAAAATATATATGACATACATATCATGTACATTCATATAATTCTTGAGGGATTAAAAAGAGGACAAGTCAGGTGTGGTGGCACATACCTGTAATCCCAGTATTTGAGAGGCTGACAGGAAGATCGCAGATTTGAGGCCACCCTCAACAATTTAGCTAGACTTTGAAATAGTTTCAAAATAAAAAAAAAAAGAGGACCACCCCAGGAATGACCTATATAGGCCCATGTTAACCCAGGGGCACTCTACTTCTGAGCTACATACATCCCCAGCTCTTTTTAAAAAATTTTTATTTTGAAACAAGGTCTTGCTACGTTGCTTGAGGGTCTTGGCTAAGTTGCTGAAGCTGACTTGAATCTGTGATCCTCCTGTCTCAGTCTCCTAAGTACTGGGATTATAGGCATGTGCCACCACACCCAGTTTAGCCCAAAATATTAAATGATAGCTGCTTCTTTTACCTTATTTTGATTTTTTTTTTTTTTTTTGGTACTGGGGATGGAACCCAGGGGCATTCTACCTCTGAGCTACACCCTCAGCCCTATTTTTTATTCTTTATTTTGAAACAGGGTCTCACTAAGTTGCAGAGAGCCTCACAAGTTGCTAAGGCTGGCCACGAACCTGGATCCTCCTGTCTCAGCCTCCCAAGTACTGAGATTACAAGCGTGCGCCACTACACCCAGCTTTTGATTTTTTTATATATTGAATACAAATAGCCCTTGTTCTAATGGAAATATTTTAAAATTAAGACAGTTCTCTGTGGTTGTATTCTCAAAAATGACCTTTTATGTTTAGAAGTGAAGTTCACTTTGATAGATTCTGCAACCAAGATGGAGATACTGGGCAATGTTCATATCCAAGATAAGAGTCTGCCTTCTGGACAGAGAAACTGGGGAAAATAAATCAAGCTTGCTAATATTCCTGAAGATATGTCAGTACTCTATGGAAATGATGTTGAGTTGAGTAGGAAGTGTTGGGTTTAAATGCAATATTATAGTAAAAATACTTGTTATTAACTCCTTCCTTTGCTCCTCTGTTCCAATCAACATATGGTAAACTGTGTTCAGAGTTGAGACTATTTTTCCCCTCCCAGAAAATGTGTTTATGTAAATGTTCAAAGCTTTCAAATCATCTGTATACTAGTGTTGCTCCCCAAAATGGGTTGAAAGAAAATTGAATTTGTTAAGAAGAAAATTTAGTATACACATTTCTATACATCTGCTGGATAGAATGTATGATGGTGGTCTGAAGAGTTAAAGAATAGAACCAGAGTTTTAAAAAGGAAAACTTCCGATTTAAAATATATCAATCATCTTCAAATGACGCTATGTACAAAATTATTAATATCAATCTCAATATCGTGTACAGGGAAGGGGAGGGAGTGAGGTGGAAACTGAGGGAGGGGAAAACTCACCAAGTGTGCATGTATGCCCTTATCACTCTGAACTTCATTATGATCTGTGATTACAATGCAACAATAAAAGTATATTTAAAAAAAAGAAGTACTAACTTACAGATTAAATATATTCTAAAATTGTATGGTATGAAATTGAGAGTTAATCTTCCAGTAAAATTATTATGTGTGAATTCCCAAAATATATATCAACCCTTTTAATATTCACTTGACCCTTTTAATATTCACTTGTAAGAAATGTTAGCCTTTCTGTTTCCAAGTGAAAGCAATTGTTCTCTTATGCCTGATTATTTGGTCTTTCCCATTCATATTTTGTCTTCCCCAGATGAGTCATGATTCAGTAAGGCCAACACAAAGCTAAACGGTGGATGTCTTAAAGATCCTCAAGTGTTTATCTTCAGATATGGAATGGAATGTTTATACAGCTTTCTCAAGCTTTGAGCTTCTTCCCATGCTACAAATCTCTGGAGTTCACAAACACCGTTTTGGTAGTTAGATTTACAGGCCCCATTTAACTTCCATTTCTAATTCGTTCTAGAAACTTCTCATTAAAATAATACCTTTAATTGGCTCACTAAACTAAGAATCAAGAGACAGTTTTGAGTTAAATTAGATATTCACTTTAACAGAGAAATAATTTGTTAATACAAAGTTCCAGAAATTGCTTGTATATTATGTAGTTCTTTTAACCAAGTAGTTCTTCTAGTAGTTAGGCTTATTTTTAGCGTTCCTATACAATCAAATAAGTTTTGTCAAATAATTGCTTTCTGTAACACAAAGCTTAACATCTAAAATTTGGTCCACTATGTTATTTTTAAATGTAGCTCTATTTTTTAAAACATGGAAAGTTTTGAGGAGTCTTAAAATAAGTCCATTGAATGTATTTAATATCATAACTGTATGTTTGATTAGTTGGCTATTCTTGAAAGGCAGACTAGTCCCAAAATATTATATATTTCTGTTTAGTAACATCTTAAGGATGAAGTATTTCTATTTCATTAGCTATTTTGTCCTTTGTTTTCTTTCAAGAAGAATTACTTTCTGTAAAATGTTTACTAACATGTTCTTAATGTTTATTTACTTATTTGTGGTACTAGGGATTTAACCTAGGGGCATTCTACCTCTGAGCTACACCCCCCACCCTTTTTATTTTTAATTTTGAAACAGGGTCTTGCTAAGTTGCTGAGGCTGGCCACAAACCTACAATCCTCCTGTCTTAACCTTCCAACTACTGGTATTGCCAGCATGTGCCACTGAGCCTGGTTCCAAATATTTAATTTATAGCAGAAGTCATTTATGTTAAGAAATTAGTCATTTGAGGAAATGGTCTGCTGCATTTGATGGTCCATTTAATAGAGCCTATGACCAATTAAAAGAGCAAGTTGAAAAAAAGGATGCAAAGGAAGGAGTGTTGTCAGGGGATGTGATTTCCCATCACCTCTGCCTCAGCGTTTCCACCAGCTGGCTGTGTGGCCCCGCCTAAGTCAGCCTCAGTATTCCTCAGAGAACTTCAAATCTCTTGCATTTTAGAACTCCCCTTTCCAAAATGAGGGCAGCAGCATCCCGGAGAAAACTCTGTGTGAACTGATGCCTGCATCTAGCATCTAAGAGCTTGCCCAGGTGTATCTTCTACTTCTAACAGCCATTTTATATCTTTTCCCACAAGAGCTAATATATCTTCATCTGGTAGATTTAGCATTTAATTAATTAACCAATTAATTAAATTATTTTAAAAATTAATTAACTAATTTATGGTACTGGGGATTGAAACCAGGTTCATTCTACCTCTGAATTATACTCTCAACTCTTTTTTTATTTTTTGTTTTGAAACAGGATCTTGCTCGGTTTCTAAGGTGCTAAAGCTGGTCTTGAACCTGCAGTCCTCCTGTCTTAGTACTGTGATTATAGGCATGCGCCACCAGGCCCAACTAAACTTTTTGTTTTTGTTTTTACATGTGATCATTTTGTGGACTAAATATTTTAGTCTTCACTGTAATAAAGATGAGATTTTTGTCTTGGTGCCATGTTGGGATGCTTGGAGAAAGCTTTGGAATACAGTGTGTATACAGTGCTTAATCGACTGCCACTTGGTGAAGACAGAATCGAATGCAGCCGGCCTCCTAGCCCCAGCCTGCAGTATTGGTCATCAAAGTGCTCTATGTCAGATACTGCTCTGAATCCTAGATACTTGACAGAATGTATGTGAATAAGAAGAAAATATAGCTCTGGTAAAAAAACTTATACAATCTGACTAAATAGGTTTAATATATTAAACTTTGAGAAACTGAAAATTTGTTCAGTTGACACGATAATCAGAGGCAGGTTGTCAGGGGAAGTAGAATATTTCCAGAGTGGCCACTTTTATCATCTAACAAGTGAAGCTATGGATGATATATAGATTCAAGTTTTTCCCTAGAAGAGAAACACGAGGTGCCATGGATGAGCGAGTATTAAGAGAAGTCCTATTTAAGACTGGGCATAGTGGTGCAAACCTGTAATCCTAGTACTTGGGATGCTGAGACAGGAGGATTGCAGGTTCAAGGCCAGCTCACAGTAATTTAATTTGTTTCAAATAAAAAATAAAATAGGGTTAAGGCTTTAGCTCACTGGTAGAACACCTCTGGGTTCAATCTCCAGTACCGAAAGAGAGAGAGAGAGAGCAAGAGCGCGAGCGCGAGAGCACGATCCTGCTTAGGTAGGTGCTTGGGCTGCTTGGTGAAGCAGGAAGAAAGTAAAATGCCTCTTTTCATTTACTGTCTTGAGAGTGGAGAGCACACAGAGGGGCAAAGGCAGGAGGCCTGAAAGTGCACCAGGAAACCGCCCACTGGAAGCTGTGCCACCATCAGCCTCTGAGCTCATGGTGGAAGAAGCCTTTGGTCACCAAAGTTCTTATGTCTTTCACTGCTGCAAAGCCCAGAATCAGGGCTAGGGAAGAAGTTTTGTTAACAGCATAAAGTAAATTAAAAGAAAAAAGGTGTTTTATTTGAATTTGTTTGGGAGAAGAAGAAGAAAAAGAGGGGTAGGTATGTGTGGGTGTACACATAGGACAGTTTGATTAAACTCATTTGTTTAATGGCTAAAGGACTTGTCATGGGAAACATGATACTTCTGTGGAGAGTCCTGAAGAGTTCCCAGGTTTGGGGAAAGGGAAACTCACCTCAGGACCCTCGGGGTCCTTGGCTTCCATAGTGGAAAAGAATTTCAGCACACGCCAGTCAGAGACAAAGATAGATTTTATTTAGGAATAGTGGGGGATACACGTTCAAGGGAGAATGTGGGCCACTTCGAGAATGTGAGAGGCCCTTCTTTTATAGGGGATCCTGAGAGGGGGTGGCTAGGGATGCATAGCAGGGATGGGGTGACATGGGTGACTGGTCTCCTTTCTTTGAATCCAGGTTCTCACCATGTCATTGGTGGGTGCTGGGTGATGCCTGGCCTCTCAAAAGGTGAGACTTTGGAGATTCTTTGTTTGTCAAGCATCCCAGGAAGTTCAGGCATGAATGAGGTAGGATAGAAGAAACAAAATATTAGGTAGAAAGGAGACAAATTGGGAAGGAAAGGGAAAATATAGTTTTAAAATCTAGAAACTTCATAATCCTTAATTTCACCTTCCAGGGTCTACTATTTCTTAGACAAAAGTCCTTAACGGCCCACACATTTAATTATAATAGCTTATTTGGCCTGTCCTTTTCTTATGTCCCCAACAGGCCAGGCCTACACTTTTAATCATAATGGCCTATCTTCACACCTCAATTCCTGGGATGCTTGACAAACAAAAAAATCCCTAAGGAAGTCTCAGGTTTGTCAAGCCCAGCACCCTATCTTCACACCTAAACTTCCTGGGATGCTTGGAAAACAAACAAACAAAAAATCCCAAAGGAAGTCCCACCTTTTGTCAAGCCTGGGCATCACCTAGCACCCACCAATGGAATGGCGAGAACCTGAGAATTCAAGAAAAGGAGACCTGGCCATCCCATGTTACCCCATCCCCACCATGTGCCCCTAGCCACCCCCTCTCAGGGTCCCCTATAAGAAAAGGATAAAGGATTGCAAAGACCCCAAGGGCCTCTCACAGTCTTGAGGTGGCCCATGTTCTCCCTTTTATTTATTTATTTATTTATTTTTTTTTT
The DNA here is from genome assembly GCA_004027185.1 of Glis glis. Taxonomy (NCBI): domain Eukaryota; kingdom Metazoa; phylum Chordata; class Mammalia; order Rodentia; family Gliridae; genus Glis; species Glis glis. The sequence goes on along the minus strand of PVJS01018848.1, from coordinate 3,781 downwards.
TGCGGTACCGGGGATTGAACGCAGGGGCGTTCTACCTCCACGCTACGCCCCCGGCCCTATTTTTTATACTTTATTTTGAAACCGGGTCTCACGAAGTTGCAGAGGGCCTCACTTAAGGAGAGAGAGAGAGAGAGAGAGAGAGAGAGGACGAGCTAAGGCTGGCCTCGAACTCGGATCCTCCGGTCTCCGCCTCCCAAAGTACTGGGATTACAAGTGTGCGCCACCACACCCGGCTTCCGTGTTCTCCCTTGAACATGTATCCCCACTTTGCCTAAATAAACCTCTGTCTTTGTCTCTGACTGGCGCATGCTGAAATTCTTTTCGCCACAGAAGCCAAAGTCCCCGAAGGTCCTGAGGTGAGTCCCCAAACCTGGGACTCCTCAGGACCCTCCAAGGAATTGTCATGTTTTCCCATGACATGGAGATAGGCCATTATGATTAAAAGTGTGGCCTAGTAAGGGCTTTTGCCTAAGAAAGAGCAGACCCTGTAAGGTGAAGTTAAGGATTATGAAGTTTCTATATTTTAAAACTATTTTTTCCCTTTTCTTCCCAGTCATTTCCTTTCTACCTAACATTTTATTTCTCCTATCCTACCTCAGGACTATTGAGAGGTCTACATATTATAGTTGTATACATATAACTTTTACATTAAGTCTTGTGAGTATAGGTAAATAAGAGCCTTCTATTTATAAATGTTTTCAAATGTGTCTTTTTTTTTATTTTGGTTTGGACACTTCATGCACTCAGTTTCTTGGAGGGACAGAAAGGAAATCCCTCCTTATGGCTCTGTGAGCTCTACTCAGAAAGTGCAGCTCTTGCCTAAGGCCCTGACTTTTATCTTATCCCAGGGCAACTCACCCTAATTTATGGCCAAGTGACTTGGAAAATAGCAACATTCTGATCAACTCAAACATACATGGCAGGAGACAGTGACCCAGTGCAAAGGGAAAGAAAAAGAAGAGAGCAAGGGAATGAGGAGCTGCGTGAGCTTGGTTTGGGGGCATTTTTTTTGGGGGGGGGTGGAGGAGCTTTAATAAAGAGAAGAACTATTTTATTTTATTTTATTTTATTTTATTTTATTTTATTTTATTTTATTTTATTTTTGGTACTAGGGATTTGACCCAGGGGCATTCAACCTCCAAACTATGCTCCCAGCCCTTTTTATATTTTATTTTGAAACAGGGTCTCATTAAGTTGCTGAGAGTCTCGCTAAGTTGCTGCGGCTGGCCTCCTACCTGTCTTAGCTTCCCAAGGACTGGGATTACAGATGTGTGCCACCACACCCAGCTACAGGAGAAGATTTCTAATGGCTGCTATGGAGTGTGTTAATTAAGAGGGGGACAGATGGGAACTTTTTTAATCTGGTGCACATTCCATTCCCATTTGCCTTTCTCTAAATGCTGAGATAAAGATGTCAATTGTTCTCAATTACACTTTGAGAAGAGCTGAAGCATATGGTGAACTGATTTCATATTACAGTTGACAAATTTTAATTCAGTGATGGTCTGAGGGCTGCGGGGCTTGCATCAAGTTGGAGCCAATTTATCTAAGTGAACCATCAGCATCTATCTAGAATGTTCCACACTACACTAAATTCTAGAAAGGCCAAAAAAGGGACACATGGTCTGTGTCCGCATGGAACTTACTAACTGGTTTGACAGATAAGGTACCTCAGCCCACTGACAACGCAAAAGAGAACTGTAGAGAAAGGGCTCTGGGTTAGGCTACAGGGAAGCCCCAGAGCTCTCTGTAAGGGATGGTTAGGTTTGGTGGAGGGAGCAGTGGGATTTCAAGGCACTCAGGACCACAGGAGCAATGGTGCAGAAGGGGACGCAGGTGTAGCTCACATGACATGATAATAGTAACAACTTGAAGAATTTCTGTAATACCTTGCTCTTCTCAAAGCCTTTTGCAAGAATGCGCTCAGTAACCTTGAGAGATACACCAGGCGTGTTTATTAGCATCCAGCTAAAGGAAATGAAAACCTGAGATTCAGAGAGGCTGAATTGTCTAAAGTCACGCAGAGGACAAACCAAGACTTGCACTTTGACCCACCTGACCCTTGATCCACTGTCCCCATGCTGTCAGGAAGAGAAGACTGCTGGAGCAGGCTAGAGAGGATTTAGGGGGCCCCAGTATCCCATAGATACTAATAAGGGTGTTAGTTCAGCTGCTTTTAGAGAGACCAAAGTCATAGAGACTTAAATGACAGGGTTGCTTTACTTTCATATCCAAGCTGAAGCCTGAGGTTTTGCAAGGGAGTCAGGCACACTTGGCTTCAACCCACGAGGTCCCTGGGCCCCTGCACCTGCTCCGTGCCTCAGGAGGCTCAGCCACATGGGAATTGCAGCCTGGGCAGGGAAAGAGAGGGAAGTCAGAATATGCATGACCCAAGATTTCCTGCAGGGTTGTTACAGCTCCTGCTAAGTGGCCCTCCTACAGTCTGTCTAAATTCACTTGTCACCCTCTTGCCCCTCAGGTGGAGATTGTTGATGACCAACCGTGCCTGATGCTGCTCTTTTTTGTGGTACTAGGGATTGAACCTGGGGGCTTCTACCTCTGTGCTACACCCCCAGCCCTATTTTATTTTGAAACAAGATCTAACTGTGTTGCTGAGGGCCTCACTAAGTTGCTGAGGTTGGCCTTGAACTTGCGATCCTCCTGTTTCAGCCTCCCAAGTACTGGAGTTACAGGTGTGCACCACCACACCAGGTTCCACTGTTGCTCTTAAATGCTGCATGACCCTGTATATCTAGATATCCACAGCTCTTCAGATAGCCCCCTGATTAAAATGTATTAGCTATGTCCTTTCTTTCCTGCCCCTGACAGGTATTGACAGTCATGAACCTAAGTTTCTCCTTTTTTCACCAGTGCTATCTTCATATATGGTTGTAGCTAACCATATTTCAGATCAATTGAAGAGGAAAAAAGAAAAAGGAGGGTATATTAGTTTCATATTGCTGCTGTGACAAATTATCACAAACTCAGAGGTTTAAAACATTACATATGTATCTAGAGTTCTGCAGAAGTTCAACACAGGTGTCGTGGGCCCAGAACCAAGGCGTGGCTGTGCAGGGTGAGGGGAGACACCCTTTCCCTGGTGTTCCAGCTTCTGGGGCCCCTTTGTCCATCTTCAAAGCCAGCAGTGTCAGGCCAAGTTGGCCCATGTCGTTGTCTCTGACTCTTTCTCTCCTGCTCCCTCTTCACTTGTAAAGACCCTGGTGTTACCCTGGGCCCACCTGGATAACTCTGGCTAACCACTTCATCTCAAGGGCGGTGAGGAGCCCCTTGCTCCTGTCCGTACCTTCAGTTTCTCCTTGCTGTGTAACTTGGCACACTCACAGTTCTGGAGATTAGAACATGGACGTCTTAGGGGGGTGCTATTTTGCCTGCCAGGAAAGGCACGCTGCTTCATTTTAAAGCTGTGCCCTGGCAGTTAGTTGCACACAACATTTACACTCATAGCCTTTGGGCAGAATTTAGTCACATGGTCACACTGAACTGCAAGGGAGGTTGAAATAGATTCTCCTAGCCAGGCAGCTATGTGCCCAGTTAACACATGGAGAAGTTCTGTCACCAAGAGGAAGATGGGGAGGAGGGGCATTGGTCAATGGTTTCTGGTGTGTGCCCATGGGGCTCACGTCTCTTTGCCAGGATCCTGCACTTCATTTTGCCACCTTGAGCTTTTGCTGAATTTCTCTCATCTCCTGGCTCTGAGCTACCCTTTGCATGGGATTGATTATTTCTCCTCCTCCTCCTCCTCCTCCTCCTCCTCCTCCTC
>PVJS01018847.1:23379-34586 GCA_004027185.1 Glis glis | reverse complement strand
GGGAAGGGTAAGAAAGTAGTGAATCCATGGAATTACTGTCATAAACAATGTGTATATGTGAGATTATACCAACATCATTCTCAGTGCTACATGTGGGGGGGGAGGTGGGGGGGGAAGCGGGGGGAGGGACACCAAGAGCTGTGTGCATGTATGTTAACACCAAACTGATACTCATTGTGAAGTGAGACTACAATGCACCAATAAAAAAAAAATAAAAATAAATAAATAAATAAATAAAGGTGCTTTGGGGTTAATCAATAAAAAAAAATAATTTTCCATAAAGTTAGATTCATCTGCCCACTCTATTTATCAGATTTTATTTTGAATGTATGTACTATATTTTCTTACTTAGAAAATTTTTGTATTTGATTAATTCATTTGATTAAATGTTGAATGAATGAATCAAAATATTCTATTTAATGATTGGGGCAAAATAAACAATAATAATGAATCCTCATTGGCAAAGATAAAATTTTATGGCTTGTGGACAGTTGTCTTTCAAGAATCACAGTTTTACCTTGGTCTTCTCCTTTTGAGTGTGCTAGGCATACTATAAACATTACTTTATAAAGTCATTATAACTCACAGAGACTCAGAGGGTTTAGGTAAAATGCCAGAGATCACCTAGGTAAGAGGCGGAGCTGGGTCGTGTCCAGGTAGGAGGTCCCCCTGGCTCCATACTCTATGCTCATGGTCACTGCAGGATCCTCCTCTACCTATTTTCATTGCAGGCGTTTTCTTGAAATGTTCTACTTTTCCTTACAAGGCTACAGGTCAGGTACCAATGTTGAAACAGGCAGCACATCCGCTTCTTGCTTCCTTGAGCATTCACTGGGCTATGTCTGACGGGACTGTCTGTTAGTTGTCAGGGTCCTGAGCTGCCTGTGACCTGAGGACTGTTCAGAAGCTCCGCGGTGTGTTCTCAGCCTCCTCCTTCTGACTTTGTAATAGAGTTTGGAGGGAGTGGCAGCATCACGGTGCATCCATGCTGGGTAGAGGGATTCTGGAGCCTTCTTGCCCACACCTTTCTCCTGGCCTGCTGGCATAGTCTTCTCTGAGCTTTGGAGACCCCAGAACGATCTTGCTTAGCTGAAGCCTTCCAAATGAGGAAATAAGCAGGATGCTGAAATTTCACAGTGGGGCTGGGGGACAGGGAGAAATCCCTTCTCCAACCTGTAGCCATGGTATTGACACAAACCGCCCCTAAGGAAAAAGAACAGAAAAAAAAACCTCTTTGACAGTTCTCCCACTGGATGGAGGCCTACTTCCCACCCTCTTTTTTTTCTTTTTATAAGGAGATATTAAATTGGGATAGTGCTTTGTAAAAACGAAAAATCCTTGGCAATGTGATTGCATATGCTTTGGAGTCTGGAGAAATCTTGAATAATGGTGTTCATTTTTACAGCCTAGTGAATTTACAATTGGTCTGGATAGAAGCAGTCTGACAAGGGGAATCAGCAAAAGGGAAATTCTTCATGCAAGGCGTTAGCACACATGCCCGCCTCCCTTCCTCCTCCTCTCTCCTTCCTCTCCACCCCCTTCCTTTTAAATTAAACTCCTACTACATAGAATCTGTGCTGGTAGCTGGAGAGATAAGTCAGATATGGGTCTTATAAAAATATTTTAATAATCTCGCTGTTATTATTACATTCTGATTAATATAGTAATAAGGAAAATCAGACATAGGGTAAATGCAAATATGAGCTAGAGGAGTTCAGCTTTGATTTTTCATTCATAGGATAGATATTTGTTCAGGAATGCCAGGGACTAGGCACTGGGCCAGTGCTGAGGGTCCAGGGGTGGCGTCTTCACCTGGCTTAAAGTTCAGTGGAAGACAAGAGTCCTGTAATCAGGTATTTATGTGCAGAATGGCCAGTGCTAAATCTCATTCTTCAACAAATAATTTTATTTTAAAATGCCAAGCATTCATTAAGAACAGCTGAGATGAATTCCTGGGGAAGGTTCTCCTTGGAGCTGGATTTTGAAGGGTGAGTTTCAACCCAGGATGGGGCGGGGGGAGAAAGGCTCTGACTTCTGAGAGTCAGGGGAGAGTGATTTTAGGAGGGAAACAGGGTCTTACTTGCTAAGTTACCATGCACGGGCTGTGATCCTCCTGACTCAGCCTTCCAAGTACTCAGATTACAGGCATGCACCACTGGGCCTGGCTCTCAGGATATTTTTAAAAACTAAGTCAAGTGCTCCTCATGATATCCTTTTAAGAGGGATACTGTTGCCCTTTGGCATATGAGGAAACTGTAGCACAGAGAGTTTAAATGGCTTGCTCAGAGCCACATAGCCAGGAAGGGGTCAATGAGGGATGAAAACCCAGGCTGTGGAGTTAGTTCCTGAGTCTGTGCTTTAAACCCACTTTGCTATAAACAAAGTCAGGAGAAGGAACAGCTGGGGGGGGGTGGTGGCAAAGAACGAACTGCTCAGTTTGACTTGAGATAAATGGTGTGGAGGAACTATGGGAAATGAATTGGAAAGGCAGGTGTGTGTGTGTGTGTGTGTGTGTGTGTGTGTGTGTGTGTGATGTTATAAAAGGTCCTGACAGTTAGAATGAGAGTAATTCCCTCGGCAGAAGGGAACACTGTCAACAGGAGGGGAGACCGTGGCTGACTGTGACAGTACGTGGAGGAGGCGCAGTGACAATAATGGAGCTCTTAACCGGGGAGGAGGGCCACAGAGCCCGGATCTTATTAGAACGCCGAGAACTTGTGTTAACCTTCGACCTGTGACAGGCAGTGGTCACAAAGGGTTAAATGAAAATGCCTGCTATGGAAATTTCTTGGGCATTAACATTTCCCACTTTTCTTCAGTTGTATCGAATGCCCTTGTGATGGGAGAAAAAGAACAAACATCAAAAGTATCTTTTAACTTCACAATTCTTTCTAAATTTCTTTAAACTTATAGGCTATACTGCTGATTTGCAGACTTCAAAGTACACAGAAGGATCAGGGTCAGATTGAAAAATTATTTCTTACAGTGTGATAAAATATGCATGCGAATCCCATGACCTGCCACTGAAATTATTTATGTGCTAATGTAACTTTGTATCATTAATTGTGCAGTTTAATGCTCCCCCCCTTGGTGACTTTTTCACTGTATGTTCTGATAAATAATTTTTTGCTTATTATTTATGCTATTCTTTACAGGTTCTACATTTTGTTTATGGATTCAAAAGTGGCAAGTTGTGTTTTGGAGGAATTATGACAAGAAGGGTAACTGGAGTTTGTTCCTATAGATAGTGGTTGGCACTTTGGTATATTTAATTGGCTGTCAGTTTTAAAAAAATTAATTCTTTATTACCTAATGAGAACATCATCTCAATATATTATATTTGTGGTAATTTTTCTCAGAAGCAACATCATGGTTTTAAAATTCTTTTTCTTTTTTTTTGTGGTACCCGGGATTGAACGCAGCGGCGTTCTACCTCTGTGCTACACCCCCAGCCCTATTTTTTTTTTTTTTTTTTGCGGTACCGGGGATTGAACGCAGAGGCATTCTACCTCCGCGCTACACCCCCGGCCCTATTTTTTTATGCTTTATTTTGAAACCGGGTCTCACGAGGTTGCGGAGGCCTCACTAAGTAGAGAGAGAGAGAGAGAGACAGAGCAAGAGCTGAGGCTGGCCGCCGCGAACCCGGATCCTCCGGTCTCCGCCTCCCAAAGTACTGGGATTACAAGCCTGCGCCACCACGCCTGGTGCCCGGCCCTATTTTTTATACTTTTATTTTGAAACCGGGTCTCACGAAGTTGCAGAGGGCTTCACTAGGTAGAGAGAGAGAGAGAGAGAGAGAGAGAGAGAGAGACAGGGAGAGAGAGAGAGAGAGAGAGAGAGCGAGCTGAGGCTGGCCGCGAACCTGGATCCTCCGGTCTCCGCCTCCCAAAGTACTGGGATTACAAGCGTGCGCCACCACGCCTGGCTTTAAAATTTTTTTTCAAATATGAGTGTTCCTTCCTCCAATCTGGAGGGAGGAAACTCAAATAGAGAATTGAGAATGGAGGTCTCTCCCATAAACTCACAAGGTTCTCCTGGTTTTCACGTCTTTGTGAAATTCCCATTAATAACAATCTCAGAATCACTATGCTTTTGTGGATTAAAGTTTTGTTCTTGTTGGAATGGATGGAAATATGCCCTCTGATGGTACTGAACATTGCCTACTTGATTTCTGGAAATTGGTCATCTATAATTTTCCTCTTAGATTTGAATGTTTTTAAATTAGATTTAAAAGTTCTTAAGGGTGTATTCAATTCTTGGTTGTATGGTGTCTGCACAATTATTTTTAATAGTCTCCTTGACTTTTCCAGAAGTTTGAGGCAGTTTAGTGAAAAGGTTAAGAAAACAGCTTCAGGGTTTTCCCAGGGCGGTTCACACTCTAATGTGTATATGAATTTCTGGGAGATCTTTTTAAAGGGCAGACGATGATCAGTATGTTTGAGGTGGGGCCTGAAATTGGGCACTGGATCACACTGTAGTACAGTCTATGTCCCAGTCGTTGTGTACAGTATTTCCTAAATGTGTCGCCTTGAGCAAGTCACTTAATTGCTCTTTAGTTCATTTTCCCAAGTTGCTACACACCGTAAGGAAAAAATACACACAAAGATCTCTGGCCATTGAAAATAAAGGAAATGGTAGCCATTGTTATTTACCATTTGCCTTTACAGGTAGACTATCATTTTAAAAGTTTGCAAAGTCAAAACTGATACCTGGTGACTAAATCTGACTTTGGAGCAAGAGTCTTTGTTTGAAATTCAGTCTCTTCCATGTATTGCTGTGGGACCACAAACAGGTCATATCATCTCCTTTGGATGGATTTTATTTGCAAACTAAGAGCATCTCTACCCAAGGTTTCTTTCAACTTGAACCTAGTTCTATAATCATTCAGTAGTATACACTATTCTGTTTTTTAAAAAAATATTGAGGTAGTTATGAGTCATGTTATCCTGTATTTGTTTCTTCTGTCTATAAATCCACTTGATTTAAATTTTATTTAGAAGATCCCTAATAATTTCTCTCCCTCCACCCCCTATGTTGGTCATTGTTTTGATAGAGTTCTGGAGGTCTGTTGGGTCTGTGAATTGAAGTTATAGACGATTCTGAAGTATCAAAAGAAAACTCAGCCAGGATACTAGAGAAACCCCTATGTAGCTGAAGACGAAAATTGCCTTAGGCTGCTTTGTAAATTATCATATCTGAATCAATATGATAGATTATAAAATCATTTGAAATGCTCTCCCAGTTATTTGGATAATTGTCTAGAGCTTGCCACCAAAATTCAATCTTTTTTTTTTTTTTTTTTTGCTGTACTGGGATTGAACTCAGAGGCATACTACCTCTAGGCTACACCCCCAGCCCTATTTTTTTTTATTCTTTATTTTGAGACCGGGTCTCACTATGCTGTGGAGGGTCTCACTAAGTAGCTGAGGCTGGCCACGAACCCAGATCCTCCGGTCTCAGCCTCCCAAGTACTGGGATTATAAGCGTGCGCCACCACACCCGGCCCAAAATTCAATCTTAGGAAAAAAGCAACCCCAAACATTCCAATCCTAACTACCAGCACATTTTGAAAATTATTTTAAACTATTTAACATGACAGAGGTATCAAATATAAATGGTATCACCAAAGGGAAAAAATCTTTATTAAGAAAATAAATTGCTACATAAACAGGCATTTGGGAAAACATCTATTATCATATATGATTTGTTAGTCTTCAAAACTTTTTTAGCTGCATATCAGCTTTAGGGTATGAACACAATTTTACCATAAAGAATAAATAAAAATTTGAAAATAGGAGATAGGAGAGTTGATTTTTATTAATATGGAAATATTTCTGTCTGTTTCCCAAAAGGTTTTGATGTAGCTGGAAGCTTTGTTAAAAAGCAGCCCTAAAAAAAAAAAAAAAGGTGAGATAGTTACTGTCATACACTGCCAATAGGAATGCAAATTTGTATAGCCTTTCTGGGAATCTACTTGACAATATCTTTTTTCTCCAGCTTTATTGAGCTGTAATTGACAAAAATTTGTGTATATTTGTGGTGTACAACATGATGATTTGGTAAACATATACAAAAAAAAGTAGGGTAATGTCCACAGCCTGTTGTACTAGGGCAAAGGGATAGGTTGCTGAGAGACTAAAGAAGACATAGGAGATGAGATGTGAGACATAGGGTTTCTTGAGAAGTGCTTATGGGGACGATCCAGTGGTGATGGGCTAGACAGGTGCACCTCCATTTCAGAGAGTGCCTCTGGTACCTCACCAGAAAATAGTGTCTCCATTCCTCTATGACACTTCATCATGCAGCTGGCTGGGTGAGCACTTCCCTTTCCACAGTGCTCAGATCTGGCTAGTCAGTCACCATAGGGAGAGGGTTTTTACAAACCTGGCTATAGAAGCAATGAGATCACTAGCTTAGCTTGCTTTGTCCTTGTATGACCAGCACCCCAAGAAACTTGGCAAGCATGCAAGAAAGCAACTTTCTACAGATAACACTAACTTGCCCTAATTCCCAGCATATATGGGAGACAGCCAGTGTCCTTACAGATAATATGCATCTAGACATTCCAGCCCAGACTCGCTCTAGTTGTTTCCTTAACTTGGCTAGGTTTTTGGAAACAGCGAGGGGCACTTCAGGGATATGGTTATTTTACTATCCTCCTCTTCTCCAAGGATGACACGAAGAGATAGAGAGACTCCCTATGGCAATCAAGCTAATTAACACATCCATCACCTCTCATTAGTTCTCATTTGTGTGTGGGTGTATGTGTGAGGAGAATACGTAAGGTCTACTCTCTTAGAAAATTTGAAGTATGCAATATTAACTATAATCACCACACTGTACATTAGATCCCCAGAACATATTTATCTTATAACTGAAAGTTTGTACCCTTTGCCCCATAACACCCCACTCCATCTCCACCCCTCCTGGCCCCTGGCAACTACCATTTCTAGTCTCTGCTTCTATGAGTTAGACTTTTTTAGATTACACATAAGTGAGATCATATAGTATTTGTCTTTTTGTGTCTGGCTTATTTCACTTACTGTCTTCTAGGTTTATGTATGTTGTCAAAAATGGCAGAATTTCTTCTTCTTTTTTCTTTTTTTTAGTACTGGGGATGGAATCCAGGGGCCACTACTACTCTGCTGCACACTTGACCCTTTTTATCTTTTTAAATTTTGAAATAGGGTTTCACTAAGTAGCTGAGGCTGGTCTGGAACTTGCAATCCTTCTGTCTCAGCCTCCCAAGTACTGGGATCACAGGCATGCACCATCATGCCTGGCTGACTTTCTTCTTTCTTATGGCTGAATAATATTCATAAACCTAGATCTAACTCATATTCTCTTTATTCATCTACCCATTGATGAACACTTGGGTTGTTTCCAGAGCTCAGCTGTCATGAATAATGCTGCGCTGAGGATGGCAATGCAGACGTCTCTTTGACGTACTGATTTAATCCAGAAGCGAGCTTGCAGGATCATACAGTAGCTCTATTTTTAATTCTTTGAGGGGCCTCCATACTGTTTTCCATAATACCTGTACTAATTACATTCTCACCAACAGTGTACAAGAGTTCTGTTTCCTCCACACCCTTGCCAGCATTTGCTATCTCTCATCTTTTTGATAATAACCATCGTAACGGGTGAGAACTGATAGCTCTTTGTGGTTTTGCTTTTTTTTTCTCTGATGGTTAATGGTGTTGAGCACCTTTTCATACACATCTTGGCCATTCCCATGTCTGTAGACAAAATATCTATTCAGGTTCTTTTCTCATTTTTTAAAAATTAGGTTATTAGGCTATTTGATAATGAGTTGTATGAATTATATTTTTTGGATATTAAGTCGTGATCAAATATATGGTTTGCAAATGGTGTTCTCCCATTCCATAGGTTGCCTTTTCATTTTGTGAATTGTTTCCTTTGCTGTACAGACGTTTTTAGTTTGACCTAGATCCACTTACTCAATTTTGCTTTCGTTGTCTATACTTTTGGGTCATATAAAAAAAATCATTGTCCAAGCCGGGCGTGGTGGTGCATGCTTGTAATCCCAGTACTTGGGAGGCTGAGACCAGAGGATCCGGGTTCATGGCTAGCCTCAGCTACTTAGTGAAGCCCTCCGCAACTTAGTGAGACCCTGTTTCAAAATAAAGAATAAAAATAGGGTTGGGGCCGGGCGTGGTGGTGCATGCTTGTAATCTCAGTACTTGGGAGGCTGAGATCGGAGGATCCGGGTTCGTGGCCAGCCTCAGCTACTTAGTGAGGCCTTCGCAACTTAGTGAGACCCTGTTTCAAAATAAAGAATAAGAAATAGGTCTGGAGGTGTAGCCCGGAGGTAGAATGCCCCTGGGGTCAATCCCCGGTACCGCCAAAAAAAAAAATTATTGTCCAGTCCAATGTTAAGGAGTTGTCCCCCTGTTTTCTTCTAGGAATTTTATGGTTTCTAGTCTTACATTTTAGTTTTTAATCCATTTCAATTTAATTTTTGTGTGTTGTATAAGACAAAGATCTAGTTTAATTATTTACATGTGGATAACCAGTTTTCCCAGTAGCGTTTATTGAAGAAATTTTCCTTCCTTTGTGTGTCTGTACACTTGTGACAAGTGCCCTTGTCAAACTGAGTTGACTTTAAATGTGTGGGTTTATCTCTGGACTCTCTATTCTGTTTAGTAGAGAGACACATTGGACTATGTGTCTATTTTTATGCTGGTCCCATGTTGTTTTGATTACAATAGCTTTGAAATATAGTCTTGAATCAGGAAAGATGATGTCTCCAGCTTTGTTCATTTTACTCAAGATTGTTTTGGCTATTGGGGTCTTTTGTGATTTCACAAAATTTTAGGATATTTTTTACTTTTGTGAAAAATGCCATTGGACTTTTGATATAGATTACATTGAATCTATAGATCACTTTGGCTAGTATGAACATTTTAATTCTTCCAATCAATGAACATAGAATATCTTTCCTTTTATTTGTGTTGCCTTCATTTTCTTTCATTAATGTCTTTTGTTTTTATTTATTTACTTTATTTATTATTAACATGTATTAATATTACATATGAATGGAGCTCAGTACATGCTGTTTGCATGTAAGGGAATATGAACTTCCCTTTATCCACCTTTACCACTTCCACACCCTTCCTTATCTCTGGCTGGGCATGGTGGTGCATGCCTGTAATCCCAGTATTTGGGAGGCTGAGACAGGAAGATCTAAGGTTGAAGGACAGCCTCAGCAACTTAGCAAGGCTCTTAGCAACTTATCAAGGCCCTATTTCAAAGCAAAAAATAAAATAGGGCTGGGAGTGTAGCTCAGAGGTAGAATATCCCTGGGTTCAATCCCAGCAACACCAAAAAAAAAAAAAAAATCACCTTTCTATATTGATTGACATTTTTTAGCTTCCACAATACCCAATTTCAACAATGGATAGATGTAGCTCCTGCCAGATACCTGGCTGTCTTTGGGTCACTGGGTGGGTCCCTAGGCAGGCAGGACCGTTCTTAGACCTTGGCTGAGATGAGTGAATTACAGCCAAGTCATAGGCTACCTTAGAGTCTGAAGTTGGAGCTAGGTCAGCAGGCTTGTCTCTAGAGGCAGGGATAGATATGTCTTCTGCCAGTCCCCTGGGTGGGTGACACTCTTCCCAGACTGTGGCTGGGAGGGGCTGGAACTGAGCCATGGGGCTGCTTCTGGATCTGCCAGTATACTGAGGTCAGTAGTCCCCCCCGCCCTCTGCAGACATGGATGAGCTGGTCTTCTCTCAGACAGTGGCTGGAAGGAACTAGGGCCAAATCAGGACTTACTTTAGGGTCCACAGCTGGGACCAAGGGCGTGGGGCCCTGTACCAGAGTCGTGGGTAGGTATGTGCCTCCTGGGTCCTTTGGTGGATGGTTCTGGTAGCAGGAAAAAGGCCAAATGGGGTTGTAGCTGAGTCCCCAAGGAGACAGGGCTGTTTCCAGTTCTGTAGCTGGGACTATGGTTGGTGAGATTACCACCTGGGGGCAGACCTACCTTCTCAAAATAGCCCTTGGGTTTGGGTTCCACCAGCGTTTCATAAGGTCCTACTTGGATCCCAAAGCTCCCATAAGGACACTTTTCTCTGTGCCAAATTATTTTTGTTGTGGGGAGATGAGAGTAGGGGACCTCCTGTTCTGCTATTTTGATGAAGTCCTAAGCAATCTAGCCTGCCTTCCTTCCTTCCTTCCTTCCTTCCTTCCTTCCTTCCTTTTTTTTTTTTTGTAGTGCTAGGAATTGAATCCAGGGGCATTTTACCTCTGAGCTACACCCCTGGCTCTATTTTATTATTTTGTTTATTTGTTTTTATTTTGAAACAGGGTCTCACTAAGTTGCTGAGGCTGACTGAGAACTTGCTATCCTCCTGTCTCAGCCTCCCAAATGCTGGGATTACAGGCGTGCGCCACCACACTCGACTAGCAATATTTCTTAGGAGTGTTACAAATATCAATGTTCTTTGGCCCACTAATTCTAATTTCAATGTTCTGTCATAAGGAAATACTGTGAAATGAGAATACAGGTTTATATTTGAGGATTTTAATCATATTACTTAAAATAGTGATAGGTTAGACTACAAGTTACATGAGGGTAATGATTGTTTGATTTTATTTTGGTTATAGTTAGTGCCTTGTACAGTTTCTAATATATCCTAGGCATTCAATAAGTATTCACTGGGTAAATGAACCTAAGTGTCCAGCAATGGGGAAATAGTTAAATTAAAGATACTGTAGAACAGATAATGGACTACTGTGCAGAATTTAAAACATACAATGAGGAGTTTATAATGATATGAAAACTGCTCATTTAAAAACTAAGATAAAACATTATATATACAGTATGAGAGAAACTATGTAAAATACATATACCCCAAGTCCTATGGTTTGAATGTCTGTCTCCTCCAGAACTCAAGGTGAAATTTAATTGCCATTGTAACAGTATTAAGAGGTGGGACTAAGCCGGGCATGGTGGTGCACACTTGTAATCCCAGTACTTTGGGAGGCTGAGACCGGAGGATCCGGGTTCGCGGCTAGCCTCAGCTCTCTCTCTCTCTCCCTCTCTCTCTCTCTCTCTCTGTGTCTCTACTTAGTGAGGCCCTCCGCAACTTCGTGAGACCCGGTTTCAAAATAAAGTATAAAAAGTAGGGCTGGGGGTGTAGCACGGAGGTAGAACGCCCCTGGGTTCAATCCCTGGTACCGCA
>PVJS01018847.1:0-17762 GCA_004027185.1 Glis glis | reverse complement strand
GGGGGACATTTCAAATCCAAACCATAACAATTCCATTTACATGAAATATCCAGAAAAGGTAAATGGGTGGAGGAAGAAAGGCTATTAGTGGTTGTGAGGGCCTGGAGGTAGGAATGGTAATTAACTGCAAATGGGCACGAGGGATCTCCCTGTGGTTATGAGTTTTCTAAAACTGGATTACGGTGATGGTTGCACAGCTTGGTGAACTTACTAAAAATATCCTTCCAATGTACACTTAAAATTGGTGAACTTTATAGTATGTATTTTAATGAAGCTTGAAAAGACCATAATGGCATTGGATCAGTAAAAGGCCACATAATGTGAGAACATAAAAGTAATACATGAAAAGAATATATACAAAGAGCAGGTGTTTTGTATGTGAGGGGGAGGGAAACCATATGTCTTTACTTGTTTTATAACAGAGAAAACTTTTTGGTTTCGCTATATTAAATAATTCCTAAGAAAAAATGAATCTAAGATAGTTCAAAAATTACACTAAGTTACTCACACAAGTATTTGAGGCTTTATTTAATGTGCGATTCCTGCGTTGCCATTCACGTTATGGGGATTTCACACTCATTACCCTGCCTGGATGCTTCCTGTTCTGGCTGACAACATGTCCCCGAGTTTGTGCTTGGGGCAGGGGCTTTCTTTGATAAGGACTGAATTTCCCAACACTCTCCAGCCCATGTGACTCTTCTGGTGGAGATTCTCCTGAGGAAGCAGTCTTCTTCAAACCCGAAAAACATCTTTGCTTTGTAGTTTCTTAGTTCAGTTTACAGTGAAATTAGTCATTTAGTTAAAAAAAAAAGCCTACAGAGTTGTTAGCTAGTTTATTGATAGGACAAGTTGTCCTGGCCTTTGTTAGTGAAACAGAAGTAACAACAGCCAAGGGCTCAGGCAGGGCAGATGGTATTAAAAAAACCAGACCAGGAGGCTCCCTGGCTCTGAGACATTATGGGTGTCTTTAGTTACCCTATGACTTCTGGTTACAATATGCCCAACTATAGTACTTCCTCTGCTCTAAAACGCTGGTGTTTTCCCTGTGGTTGCACTGAATGCTGCCTTCAGTGGACTAGGAGATCCCAATTTGAACAGCATAGATTGATCTTACTGATGTTACAAAAGGATGGGAAGAAAGTGATCCCCTGCTGCTGGAACCCTTTGATGAGATGGCATCTCAGCCTTTTGGAGGGTGTCCACTGCTACCAGGAGATCGTGGAAATGGAGCTACTTTTACAAAAGAAAAAGGGAGAGACTGCTTCTCACTGACCATTGAACTGTTATTTTAAACCAAAGTTTACTGTTACCATAGGCTTGTGTTTCTAATTTATAAGAGCTAATCCCCTTCCTTCAACCTCACCTAAGAGCCACATAGTCCAAGAAAGGAATGGGCTTAGACTCAGAATAAATGTCGGGCAGGTGAACCTGGGGGATGAGCCTTCAGATTTCTCAGGGTGATTTTAAGGAATTGTTGTTTTGTCCTTAATATAATGCAGGGCACTATTTCCTTTGTCCTATCTCTCAGTGCTGGATATTTCCTGGGACCCGTTAGTGTATACTCAGTGACTTCTAACTATTAACTATTAGAAGTTGGTCCATAAATAACCCCAATTCCCTTGCTCCTTGAGTGAGATTATTCAAAAGCATGTTTTTATTCTACTTCTAGAGTTACTCTGTGGAATTAAGCTTCAAATATTTGCAGTCTGTGCTTTAATAGCTTATCCTATGTCGCCTGCTTTTTCTATATTATATAACTTTCCATCTCTCTACCTGTGTTCCCTACATCTCCCAAATACACCCACTTGCACTAAAATCCTTATTTCAGGTCTATTTCTGGTAGAACCTAAGTGACAATAACGCAAACTCATTTTGAAAGGTAAAGTTGTGTGTTATTTCAATTATATATATATTTTTTGCGGTACTGGGGATTGAACGCAGGGGCATTCTACCTCTGCGCTACACCCCTGGCCCTATTTTTTATACTTTATTTTGGAACCGGGTCTCACGAAGTTGTGGAGGGCCTCACTAGGTAGAGAGAGAGACAGACAGAGAGAGAGAGAGAGAGAGAGAGAGAGAGAGAGAGAGACAGGGAGAGAGAGAGAGAGAGAGAGAGAGCTGAGGCTGGCCGCGAACCCGGATCCTCCGGTCTCCGCCTCCCAAAGTACTGGAATTACAAGCGTGTGCCACCACGCCTGGCCTATTTCAATTATATTTTAAAAAATCAGAATTAGTATAGATTACAAGAGTAGAAGCTGCAGTCATATTGAGGCTGATATAAAAATAAAAATTATAATTCATAAGACATAATATAGATAATTTCTATATTAACTGCAACGAACTCTGATTAGAATTTTCAGATGTCTGCTCTTGTATTTTATTTCTTCTTTCTACAATTATTATAGGGTGCTCAACAGAAACCATAAACTATGTGGAGTCTATGAACAGAAAAATAAAAGACACAGTCCCTGCTCTTTTGAATGCATGGTCTGGTAGGAAAGATGATGAGCAGACAGATAATTACAATAAAAGTGAGGTAAGTGGTGGGGCTCAAGAAGAAACACAGATGCTCTGAATGTGCAGAACAAGGGCCACACAACTGTATTCTCTGGAGTATAATTCCAGAGGAGGTGATGTCGGGACTAAGTCCTGAGGATATAGGGAATTATCCAGGCTAGGGGCATTCCGAATAAGGGAAGCAGAAGTGGGAGAAAACAGACTGTAAATTGTCTCTCAACATCTGTTTTCCCCTCCTTCATTTTGGAACTAAACTTTCCAAATTTTAGCTGAGCATATGGACACTTGACTAAGACCACATTTCCCAGCCTCGTTTTAAGACTAGTTATGGCTAATGAGGTATGAGCAAAAGCGACGTGGGCTGCCAACATCTTTCTGGGATTTCAGGTGAAATAGAAACCTTTGTCTACTATGAATCACAATATTTTGGGGGGTTTTGTAATAGCAGTCTATGAGTCATGCTAGGATGGTTGGATATTATCCTGAAACCTCTGAATATCTTTGGAAGATTCAGATGTCATTGCTGTAGCTCATAGCAGACTAGATTTTGTTTTTCTTTCTAAGTATGGTACAGAATTTAAGACTCTTAGTTGGGCACAGTAGCACTCTCCTATAGTCTCAGCTACTTAGAAGGCTGAGGCAGGAGGATTACTTGAACCATAAGTTTGAAACCAGCCTGAGCAACATAGTGAGACCCCATCTAAGAAAAGTAAAATAAAATAAAAAAATAAAAAGATTCTCCAATAGTATTCACCAAAATACTAGCGAACTGAATTCAATAGCACATTAAAAGGATTGATCACCCTGATCAAGAGGATTTATCTCAACAATGTAAGGATGGTCTCACACATGCAAATCTATAAATGCAACATACCACATTAACAGAATGAAGGACAAACACCATATGATCATCTCTTCAGATGCGGGAAAGGCATTTGACAAAGTTCGACATTCTTTCATGATAAAAACTCTCAAGTTAGCTATAGAAGGAGTGTACCTCAACATAGTAAAGTCCCCACCTGACAATCCCACAGCTCGCAGGATACTTCATGGTGAAAAGCTGAAAGCTTTTCCTTTAAGATCAGGAATGAGACATAGATGCCCACTCTCCCCACTTATGTTCAACATTGTACTGGAAGTCTGTGCTAGTCAGCTTTGAGTTGCTGTGACAAATATGTATGAAAAACAACTTAAAGGAGGAAAGGTTTACTTTGGCACATGGTTTCAGTCCATGGTTGGCCGGCTCCATTGCTCTGGGATTGAGGCAAAGTGGAGCATCACGGCCGCAGGGTGTGGTGGGGGAAAGCTGCTCTGCTCATGCTCATGGCAGCCAGGAAGCAGAGAGAGAGAGAGCAAGAAAGGGACTGGCACAAGAAATACCCTTCCAGGACCTGTCCCCAGTGACCTACCTCCTCCATCTAGGTTCCACCTCTTATAGTTTTTATCACTTCCAACCAGTCCATTCAAAGTATCAATCCATCAAATGACTTAATCCACTGATGAGGTTAGAGACCCCATGACCTAATCATTTCCTAAAATCCTCACCTCTGAACATGTTGCATTGAGAATCAAGCCTTCAACACATGAGTCTTTGGGGGACAATTGATATCCAAATCATCACAAAGTCCTTGCCAAACTAATTAAGCTGTAAATCCAAATAGAAAAGGAAGAAGTAAAATTGTTGCTGTTTGCTGGTGATATGATCTTATAAACCAGAAACTAAAGACTCCATAAAAAAAGAACTGTTGGAATCAATAAATAAACATAGTCAAGTTGCAGGATACAAAATCAGTGCACAAAAAGCAGTAGCATTCTTCATTAACAATAAACCTCAAAAAAGAAATCAAGAAAACAATCTCACAATAGTTACAGAAACATAAGTAAAATACTTAGGAGTAAATTTAACTACTAAGATGAAATATTTCTATAATAAAAACTACAAAACATTGATGAAAGAAGTAAAACAGGATATAGAGAAATAGATATTTGATGTCCATGGATTGATGTTAAATGCACGTACTACCCAAAGTGATCTACAGATTCAATGCAATCCCTCTCAAAATTCCAATATCATTTTTTACAGAAATACAATGTTAAATACAATCTTGAAATTCATATGGAGCCACAAAGAACTCTGAATTGCCAAGGCAATCTTGAACAAAAAGAGCAAAGCTAGAGGTATCATATTACCTGACTTCAAATAATACAAAGATCTAGTGATTAAAACAGTAAGATACTGGCATAAAAATAGACACATCAAACAATGGAACAGAAAAGAGAGGCCAAAAATGAACTTATGCATTTATGGTCAATTGATTTTCAAAAAAGGTGCCAAGAATGCACAATCGACAACGATAATCTCTTCAGTAAAGAGTGATGGGAAAACTGGATATCCATATGCAAAAAAATGAAATTGGACCCTTATCACATACCATATACAAAATAAATACTTAAACATAAACCTGAAAATGTAAAACTACTAGAAGAAAATATAGGGGAAGAACTACATAATTTTGGCCTGGGCAATGATTTTTTTTTGGATTTCATTCCAAAAACTCAGGCAACAAACCCAAAAATAGACAAATAGGATTGCATCAAACTAAAAATCTGCATGTGTGTGTGTGTGTGTGTGTGTGTGTGTGTGTGTGTATGTGTGTGTGTTATTGGGGAATGAATGCAGGGGCATTCTACCTCTGAATTATACCCCCAAACCTATTTTATTTTTTATTTTGAGATAGGTCCCACTAAGTTGCTGAGGACCTTGTTAAGTTGCTGAGGCTTGCCTCAAACATGTGATCCTCCTGTCTCAGCCTCCCAAGTACTGGGATTACAGGTGTGGACCACAATACCTGGCCAAACTAAAAAGCTTCCAAACAGCAAAGGAAACAACAGAGTGAAGATATAACCTATAGAGTGGGAGAAAATATTTGCAACCATACATCTGATAAGGGGTTAATGTCCTAAATATACATGAAACTCAATCCCACAGCAAGCAAACAAATAATCTGATTTAAAAATGGGCAAAGGAGCCAGAGCCTGTGGCACATGCCTGTAATCCCAGCTATTTGGGAGGCTGAGGCAGAAAGATCACAAGTTCTGGGCCAGCCTGGTCAACTTAGTGAGACTCTATCTCAAAATACAAAATAAAAAGGGTGGGGGGTATAGGTCAAGTGGTAGAGCACCCCGGGATCAATCCCAGTACCACACACACACACACACACGCACGCACACACACACACACACACACACACACACACACACAAAAGGACCTGAATAGACATTTCTTAGAAGAAGATATTCTAATGACCAACAGATATAGGAAAAAATGCTCAACATCACTAGTCACTAGGGAAATGCAAATTTAAACCACAGTGAGATATCACCTCGCACCTTTCAGGATGTTCATTATGAAAAAGTGAAAGATAAGTGTTGGCAAGGATGGGAGAAAAGGGAACTCCTGTACACTGTTGGTGGGAATGGAAAATCATAAAGCTATTATGAAAAACAGCATGAAATTCCTTAAAAAACAAAAATGGAATTACCATATGATCCATCAATCCCGTTTCTGGGTATACATCCAAAGGATTTGAAATCAGTATGTTGATATTTGTACTTTGGTGTTTATTGCAGCATTATTCATAATAGCCAAGATATAGAATCAATCTAAGTGTCCATCAGACAAAGGAATAAAGAAAAAGTGGTGTACACACACAACGGAATACTATTCAGCCTTGAATAAGGGAGATTGTGACGACATGGATAAACCTGGAGGACATAATGCTAAGTGAAATAAGTCAGGCACAGAAAGACAACACTGCATGTCTTTACTTAAATGTGGAATCGAAATCGCTCAAACTCATGGAAGCCGAGGGCAGAATGGTAGATACCAGAGGCTGGGGGTGTGGGAAAATGTACAGATGTTGGTCAAAAGGCACAAAGTAGGAGTGGTGGTGCACACCTGTAATTCCCATACTTGGGAGGCAGAGACGGGCACAATGTTTCAGAAAGGCAGGAGAAATAAATAAGTATTTGAGATGATAGATTAAATAGAAAGAACCTCAGATAGGTTTTAGTGCTGCTTCAGGCTTGGTCTACCAAGAGCCCATATGGTTACTTATGGTCATTTGCTGGCCTATGAGTACAGTTTTCTGGGGACAATAAATGGCAAAATGTAGGGCAGGAGGGACCAGGGAAGAGAGCAGGTGAGATGGCTCTTGGGTGACTCTTTCCTCCTGTTGCTGACATTTTTATCACAGTATTTCCAGCCTCATAAAGTGCTAATGCTGGCAGTTCAGCCCAGTGATCTGGGAAGATGGGAATATACAGGGCTGGTGTAATCTGACCCCGCATGGGGAAGGGCCAGCAATCACATTAGGCCTGGGGCCACCTTCCTCACTGCTCCAGCTCTCTGGGGTTTCCCAGCCCTCCAGAGAGATTCCCAGTCCTCCAAGTGGCTGTCACCCTTACAAATGGGCCATACTCACCTCCGCTTGTCAATGCACATTGGACATGCTCAGAAGGAACTGTATTTAAAAACAAAAATAAAGATTCCCCCACATCCTAAGAATACCAAGCTCAATGCATGGATTTTTTAAAGATAATAGTAATAATTAGTATTTTTTTACACAGGTGTGTTGGTTGGCACAATTTAAAATCACCATGAGCCAGGAGTGGTGGTGCATGCCTGAAATCATGGTACTTGGGAGGATGAGACAGGAAGATCACAGGTTTGAGGACAGCCTCAGCAATGTAGTGAGACTCTCAGCAACCTAGTGAGACCCTGTTTCAAAAAACAAAAAATAAAAAGGGCTAGGGGTGTAGCTCAGAAGTGGAACACCACTGGGTTCAATCCCCAATACAAAAAAAAAGCTCTAAAATCATCATGCCTGGATCCTCCCCTTTTCTCAGCTTGGCCTCAGTTGAAAGGAGCTGTCTTGTTTGCAGTTTGGCATGGTGGATCTGGGCAGGCTTGGAGGGGCTCAGCGCTGTGAAGGGGGTGGGGTGGGGTGGGATAAACTGTCCAAGAGACTGAATTTGGGGGAAACCACAAGTAATATTCCTTTTACTTAGGATTATCTCTTACCAGAATTGACCAACAGTAGGACTGAAATTTCCCACTGAGAACTGATAGAAAATCAGAAAAAGACGACTTCAGAGGTCACATTTCAGCACTCAAAGGTTCTGGAACGGTGGCCTGGCATCAGCATCAAATGCAACTGCTAACATCCTTGTACATTCTGAAAAAAATTTACATCTATTTTTACATATATATTTTGTGGTAAAATACACACAGCCTATGATTTGGCATCTTACTCATTTTAAAAATGGGCAAAGGAGTGTAGTTCAGTGGTATTATATATAGTCCTATTGTTCTGTGACCAACCTCCAAAACTTTTTACAATTTTTTCCCTCCAAAACAGTCTTGCAAATCTGAAATTCTATACCCATTAAACAACAACTCTAGTTCTCTAGTGAAAGAGAAGTATCTATTTTACTTGAAAAAACTTTTTTTTTTTTGCCACTTCTTCATTTGGCCATTATATTTTTCAGGCCTTAATTTAGATTTCACCCTCTCCCAGAATGCCTCCCATGACCATTTCTGTTTGGTTCCTTGCGTGTCCTTGTTCATAGGACTTGTTATATTTGACTTTAGTTGCAGGTTTACTTTAGACTGTAAGCTCCTCAGTGGCTGCCTTGGGATTGGACTTATTTATTGTCCTCAGAGCTTAGTGCCTTGAATGAAGGTCCTCCATAAGTAATTGTTGAACCGAAAACCACCTGTAATACTAGCAAAACTAGCTTTAGATCCAGGTGAAGTGAGTTGGAAGGAAGTTTAGAAAGGCCACCTCTGCACATGAGATGTGTGATTGGCCTGAATGAATATCCCAAACCTTTTTCGGCTTGCTCACTCATACTTGAGATAAAGGGGAGGCACCAGGAAAACAAAAACAACCCTGAGATTGATCTTGCTTTCAAGAACGGAAATTGCAGGCTCACACAGTGTGGGGGATGGAAAATAGAATTGAGAGCTGGAGGATCTGAGCCGGAGTCCAGGTGTAATCTGCATAATTATCTGTGTAATCTTGGACAATTCATGTCGTCTTTCTCTCTGAGTGAAAGTTCCCTCATCTGTAAAATGTAAAACAAAACTTGCCTGCCTTCAGTCACAAAGCTCTTGTGAAGATATGAAAATGCTTTATAAACTATAAAGTGCTGTGGAGACATTAATTATTAGAACTCTAATATTCTAGTGAGGGGTGTTTCTTAGGGAAGGACAAGCAGGATCTCTGGGGGAGACTCTGGAGGCCTCAAGTTCAGCTTCTCGGACAATTTTTCTTTAGGGATGGAGCTGGGCTTTGGAACCTGATTCTCTCAAAAAGAATGGTCAGCTTCATATTTCCTGACTGTATTGGTTGGCCTTCAGGGAGAGAGAGAGATAAAGGGCTAATATTAGAACAACAAAAAGGATTCCTGCGTAGATTTGGGATTTAGGGAAAGCATGATTGGGGCCCAGGAGAAAAATCATGGGGTGATAGTTGGGGGGACATAACTGAATTTCCACACCAAGTCAACCCAAGCAAGTTTGTTTCTTGGAAATTTTACCAGTTAGTGTCTTGCTCCAAATAAGTTCCTGTTTTAAAATGTATTTGTAGCTCAAAATGGTTTTTAAAAGTCTGAAGGGTAGAATAAACATCTTAAAAAAATCACCCTATTGGCCTGACTTCTCTGAAGTTTCCAGACGGCTTTCTCCCTTGTTATGAGAGCTGTCCACTTATGGGGCACCATGAAGTTGCTCTAACTTTACATTTAGACTTGGGAATGTTAAAATCTGTGCAACCTGATCTGAATAGAAATGTGGTCACAAAGCGTAAAGGAAGTCAATGAAAACAGGATTTTAATATTTTAGAAGCCATTTCCTCTGCTGCATTGGAAATTTAAATAGAACAGCACGGGGGCATGGGAATTGGAAGCAGAACATGAAACCTGCCAGGACAGAGAAGCAAAACACATATGCCTGGCTTCATTGTCCATCGTAAATAAAGAATTGTTAATGAACAGCTCAAAGATGGGAAACCGTCCTTGTTCTTTTTAATCTCAAGGAATAAAAGGCAAACCGACTCAGGAATGCAGGTGAGGTTTTGAAATCGAGCAATTCGGGCCCAGCTATTGTGCTGTTAAATGTTTATGTATTGAACCATATTCTTGGACCATGTCTAGAGCCCTTTGGTTACTTCAAATCACTTTCACGTCCACATCTGTTTCCCATTATAAATCTTCTTGGATTTGAGTTTTCTTTTCCCCTGTTGCTCACTTTCTTATTGTAAAACAATTAATGTATTTACTTAATTTTATTGCCCCCCCCTCTTTCTTTCCTTTTAGAGATGTCTCAGATGTAGCCAGGACCCAGAAACACTCAAATGGAGAGGAGTGATTTTTAATGCTACAAGATCGGTGCAATCACTTTTCCTTTGATTCAATAAACAGGGCTGTCAGTTTGGGAGGTGAAAATGTGCATTTGAAGTCTGACAAAATGCCAACATATGACATCGAACCGCGGGCCAGGAACACTCCTGTTGAGTGGATCCTCCAGTGACATGTTGGGTATGTGCTTGCTGGGAAAGTATTCCGCCCAGCTCAGATCCCTCATGGTGATTAATTGCCTGGTGTGTCAGCTTTGTGCTTTGAACTTGAAAAGCCCAATGTAAATACAAAGTATATCAGGATGGGGACGGTGGTGAGGATAATAATGACAGGATGATAGATAAGGACCATGGTGAAATGTGACTTTAAGCACTTTAACAGGATTCAATGTATATATTTTTTCTTTTTGACACAAGGAAGTCGTGCTTGGATCCATGCAAGAATTCACCAGGGTTGCTTTCAATACGGCATATTGCTTTACTCCCATTCATAATGATTTTCAGCTTTTCACACACACAGGACGTGAATTATTGGTTTCCAGGTTTCCCCATCTCTTTGGCTACCATTAACACATGAAGGAAAGAATCTATAAAGCTGTATATGGCCTATCGTTATCTCTGAACAGATTTAATTGGCCACACCTTAAGAAGTGTTCCTTCTTTTGAACGTATTGTGCAACCCAATGCTTTCTCCCCCTCCTCCTGACTTCCAATCAATTTGGGGCCTGAGGCTGGTGTAATCCATTGTTGACAGATATGTTTAATGAGCCTGGCTTTGAGCACTGTAGCTGAGGGACTGCGGATTAGGTTTTATCTTATTTCACATCTTGATTAATAATCTGGGAGGAGGCTTCAACGTGCTAATGGAATGAAATTGCAGTGTGAAGGAAGCTGGGAGACTTTGCAAAAAGAAAGAGGGGCGCTTAGCCAGGCCAGCGTGGGGTGGCAGGCCTGTGTGAGCTGGCCACACAGCACTGCTCTGCAGAGGGGAGCCAGAGGCTTGACCCTTTCCTGTCATTGTCACACTTGATCTCCAGGGCCGAGGCTCACGTGGTGGCCCGACACAGAGCTTTTTCGCAATGCACTGTTCTCTGCTAGTTCGTGCCAACTTTGGGAAAGTAATCATAAACATAAGTTTTCCACATTAAGGAGGAGACCAGAACGTAGCAGCGCTCCAACAGATCCGGCAGCAGCACTTTCTTACAGGGTGGGCTGTTGGGAAGTGTTTCATGAACAGGCTTCACCATGTGCACAAGTGGGAATTCCTTGCTCTGGCCGCCTGGTTCAATTCCCTTGACCTCTCATAGTGCTTTTAGAACTGCTCCTGTCAGTGACTGTCCTGCAGCGCACCTGAGGGGAAAACAATGATGCAGACCCAGAGCAGACTGAGAGGGGCAGGCCAGGGGATCTCACTCTTAGGCGAAGGCCCGGCCGGACACTGACCCACAGCTTTTATTCATTCTTGAGGGGGGAGGCTGAGGTATGGATGTTACTGCATATGTGCAGAGCTCCGGAGGTAAGGTTTAACTAAAGTAAACGTGCAGAGGGCTAGGGGTTAACATTTAACTGGACAGGCTGCAGAACAATTGCAGAGAGTCTTTGAGATAGCTGTTAGCAATAAAACCGCTGAGGATGTGCAGAAGATCCTTGAGACAATGTTTGACAAGTGGGATATTTGGGAGTAGGCGCCGGCAAGAGACACAGGAATGTTTACCTTGGAGGAGCAGGCTGCTTTCAGATAGCTCATCAGTCTGATCAGGGCTTTCCATGACCCTTAGACCTTTCCAAGGCAAATGTTAACCTGTTTCTGGCAGTCGCATTCTCCACATACTCCTCTACTGGGGAAGAAACGCGACCTAAGTCTTCCCCAACTGGAGGCACTCTCTAAGGATTGAAAGAGCTGGATCTCTGTATTAGGGAAATCTTAACTTGATGTTCTCTCTGGTGCACATACCTATTTTATGGAGTAGTTACAACTGTGGACTTGGACATCTTTTCCTTTGGCAATCGCTATGGTTTGAATGTGTCCCCCCAATTTCACAGGTTGGAAACTTAGAACCCAATGCAACAGAGTTGAGAGGTGGGACCTTTAAGAGCTGTTCACATCATGGGGGCTCTGTCCTCATAAATGGTTTACTGCTGTTATTTCAGGAGTGGGTTTGCTATTGAAGGAGTGCATTTCTTTAAAAAGGATGAGTTTAGCAGGATATGGTAGCACATGCTTGTAATCTAGTACTTGAAAGGCTGAGACAGGAGGATCACACCATGGTCAAGGCCAGCCTCAGCAATTTAGCAAGACCCTGTTTACAAATACAATAGGGCTGGGGTGTAGCTCAGAGATAGAATGCCCCTGGGTTCAATCCCCAGTACCAATTAAAAAAAAAGATGAGTTTAGTTCACCCCCTCTCTCGCCGTGGGGTCATGCGGCAGGAGGGACCTCTCCAGATGCCTGCAGCTTCACCTTGGGCTTCCGAGCCCCCAGCACTGCCAGAAATACAACTCCTTTCTTTATGAACCACTCAGTCTGTAGTATCCTGTAATAAAAACATGAAATGGACCAAGACTGTGATATAATGCTTTCCCTGCAAGATGAGAGTTAGCCCCACTGTCCTGATTTGTGTGAGGACTGGTGGACCAGTTTCAAGTGAACATGGACCAGAGACACACACAACGGTTTATTTCTTTGCCTAATGCTTTCCAGCAACAACTTTCAAGAAATGAAGAAATTATAATTTTAGAGCAGGAAAGGAAATTAGAGATGGAGTAGAAGGTCCTTTTATTCCACTTCTTCCTGAATCTGAGGCCTAAGGAAGAAATGTGCCCAAAGTTACTAGGATTAACATGAATGGAACTGGAATGTGAATGGGCCTCAGCTTCTCAGTCCATCCTCTCTCACTTCTGTGGAATCAATTCTTCCTTCTGTGCAAGTCTATTCAGGATATCCTGTACAGTCACTAGATAGCCAATAGCTTTTGATTAATTTACTGGTCATAGGACTGGATAGTATGAATATTTAGGAGCAATTGTATTATATGCCTTGTGGGATAAAAAATCTACCAGAAGTGAGGGAGCTCCTTTTTGAGTACTTTGCTGATAGAAAACTGTTGCTCCTGAAATTTTCAGAGGTTTGGAAGACAGAAACCTATGAGCAAGGGGAAAGATTCAGGGAAAGAATTTGATTCTTGTAAACTATGCTGAAATTACCTTTCAAATTCAAAGCCATTTATATATCCCAGTTCCTTGGCTGGATGAATAAAGAAAACTTCCATAACATCTGGAAAGATGAGAATGTCAAGCAAATTATACTTCCCAATGAAACTGGACTGTGTGGCTTTCATATGAGTTAACATGCTGATTAACCATTTCAGGGCATTGTCATTGAAATGATTTGAAGAGAGAGCCTTTTCATATCAAAATTAGCCACTTCAGAGCAAACTGGAAGATGGGGGAGGGGGAGTCCTGGAAATGGTAGAAGGGGAAATATAATAGAACTAGTTCATGAAGACATTTTTGTCTTTGTTAGCACAGCTTTTACTGTGTGTCCGGCAAATTAACATATCCTCCCGACTACTTATTCATCATAATATTGATCTGAAGGGGGAAAAAAGTGGTTGTAGAGTTTAATTTGTTTTGAAGCTTGTTTTTATGCCTTGGAATGAATGGTACTAGACAAGTAAAAATATAAGTGTGATTATTTTTATAATCCTTGGTTTAAACTCCTAACTTCAAAGGGCTATAATGAGGGAGGGGTTCCTAACACCTAGGAGTTTATGACAGGCCTCGGAAGTATAAATTTTGATAGACCCTAAATAGGGAAAACATGTCTTTCCCAGAAAAATAGATTTGACCTTTTAAAAAGTTTTATTTTCTAATAAAATAATGCTAGCACATGGGTTTTTTTTTTCTAAAACTAAATGTAACTTGCTTGAATTCCATGAGTTTTATAAATTTGAGAGCACGTGGCCAACGCCATGTGGCATACATAGAAAGACAGAAAAGCCCTACCTGAAGAAAGGTGAAATAGTGGAAAGGGAAGCAGAAGAAAAATAAAATCAAGCTGAAATCAAAGGAGGGGTAAAAATGTCAATGGAAAAATAGCTGAGTCCAAATCTTCTTGAATATTTTATAGAGAGCTTTAGAGTGAGCTTGATCACCCAAAGGACACGCCACAGGGATTAGTGTTCGAAGATGAACAACAGATGTTGGATGTCAACAGATAATATCCCAGTGGGTGAGGAGCATTTAGGGTGAAAGAAAGTGGTCTCTGGTACTTTGGGAAGATCTTTGATAAGGAGTGAGTTTCTTTTGCAATTATCAGAGGACCATTGATGCAAGCCAATGGTTTCTCTGGTTAATGTGTTTCAAGATGAATATGGGCAGAAAATTAATTAGGCAATGGTCACTTACAGAACATCTTCTATGTATAAATTATTGTACTTTGTCATGAACCCTTCTCTGGAGGAAATTATGATGAAAGATACTCTTTAATTTGACAAACACCTTCCAGCAAGTTGGGTTGGGTGAGGGGGGTAATTATTGCTTCATTTCTTTTTTGTACTGGGGATTGAATGCAGGGGCATTTTACCTCTGAGCTATACCCCCAGCCCTTTTTATTTTTTACTTTGAAGCAGGGGCTCACTAAATTGCTGAGGCTGACCTCAATTCTGTGATCCTCCTGTCTCAGCCTCCCAAGTACTGGGATTACAGGCATGTGCCACCATGCCTGGCTGAATTATTGCTTTTTTGCATTGGGAGTACATCAGAACTATCATCCCTGGTCACTATATTTATAAGGTGGCCCTACCCTACTTCCTTGGTGATTGTTTATTCCATTTTCCCACTTTATTGTCTTCATAACATTTATCACTGTCTTCAGTCTTCTGTACGTTTTTTTCCTTGCCCATTATCTGTCTCTTACCAGATTATAAACTATGTGAAGTTAGAGATGGCCTTTGTTTTCTACACCATAGTATAACCAGTGCCTAGTACATGGTAGGAGCTTCAAAATGCACCCAGTGGTATTTCAGACACAATATTTAATTATAGAACTCGAATGAAGAATAAATATATTACTTCATTATGATATACAGAGAATGTAGAAGCCGTGGAGATGAGGGAGACAATTCACAATTCGTTTGTCCTTCATATTACTTGATTTATGGATTGGGAAAGTAGGAAATCTAGACAGTGGCATGTAGACAAGCTCTGATCAAGTTGGAGGTCTTTCAGAAACTTGCATGAAAGGGCAAGATAGACTGGAAAAGCTATCTTTATCTCAGGTGAGACCACCGAGCATTAGATAAATCTATTGGCTCATTCCCGTTTCCTCTCTTCCCTCTTCTGTCTACCACTTCCAAACAAAAATACTGAAGATTATTTTTCCATGCCCAGAAACTTGAACACTTAACTGTTATGCCAAAGAAATCAAACTATTTACTCATTTAGTATACATTCTTTGATTGTATACTAAGACAGTGGGCCTCCCAAAGTGAACAAGACAGTTTTAATTCTACATGGACTTTATTGTTAATGACTGACAGCTCTCTAGCTGGTGATATGATTGGTGAGATTCCATGCTTCTTGTTCTCAGAGTGGGGGTAATAATGGTCCTGTTAGGACGCTCTGTTTCCTCCCTTTGTTCTTTTGCTTTGGTACATCAGTGGGAAAAGGGGAGATTCAGAAATTGAATTTGTTTACCTACACTTTATGAAAATAAGACTCAAGAATTTAATAACTGTGCTTCAAAATGATTGCCACCTTAAATTATTAACAAAATTATTCTGTAGAACAACACTTCAATGAGCTCTGTTCCTGCCATTAATTTAGTGATCTGGTTTTTCCATTGTAAGAGTTCAGTTCTTTTCAACAGTCAGATTGAACACGTATGGTATGCTAGACACCACGGAAGCAGAAATGAGATAAGCTGGGAGCAGTGATGCATGCCTGTAATCCCAGTACTTCGGAGACCGAGACAGGAGGTTCATAGGTTCAAGGTCAGCCTCAGCAACTTAGTGAGACCCTGCTTCAAAGTAAAAAATAGAAAGGGCTGAGGATATGGCTCAGAGGTAGAATGCCCCTGTGTTCAATCCCCAGTACCACACACGAGAAAGGAAAGAGCAAGAGAGAGACAAAACATTTGCCTTCATGGTGCTCAAAGTCTGGTGGGGAAAACAAAAACAAAACAAACAAAAAACTACAACCACAAAATGGTGTAATAAGAACAGAGGTATGTATAATGTCAAGTAGCAGCTCAGAAAAGCTTCAATTAATGCTGAAGAATGAATGGAATAAAGAAAAAGGTGGGTGATCCATGCCAAGGATGCCCACCTTTTTGAGGAGAATTGTCATTTTAAATTTCTCCTGAATCTTGAGCTCATGGGGATATGAGGTGCAGGCACCCCTCTGGCAGGATGTATGACAGATATGATTGGCACTAGAGTGCTTTGGTTCCCAGTTTAGTTTTTGACCCAAGCAGAGCATTGAGATTGTGAGAGGCCACGTTGCTTTAACATTGGGAGTTCACTTATCCTATTTGAAGAAATATCCCTTAATTGGAGATGATGCCTAGTTTGACATTTGCAAAATGATAGTGATGAGAGGTTGTTGTTTTAATATCTTTATTTGTCAGAGATATACCTGGGGATATAGCAGATGCCACAGGAAAATCATTGGAAATATAAAAGGAAGTAACTTGGATGATGAAGATATATAAATAAAGAAAATCCAGTTTATAAATTTATATTGCAGGATTATGAATAGAATTTGAATGTCAAACAATTTTGTGGTACAGCTGTGACCTTCCTTTTGAGATGAAGATATCATTGTCAGTTCTGAAGGGCTCAGCACACCTCTGATGTAAATACTTCTTCAGTCTGGGCGATTCAGCTTTTAAACATTTTAAACCAGCCTCACTGTCTTGCAGCTGTAAAAATGGTAACACAAAAATATTAGTAGTGACAACAGTAATATGTAATTATTTTGCTATCTTGATTTAAGAACAGATCCAGTGGACAGAGTAGTGAGCCTTCCATTAAAGAGAAGGGTAGACAAGACAGGCTGGAGCTGGGCATGTGTCCATGACCCCAAAATTCTAGAGTCAAAATAAGTCTTATCAAATGTGGAGTGAGCACTGGGAAATAAAAGTAAGAAGCCCCTGCCTATAAAGGGTTTCCAGTCTGGTGAGTAATGAGACATGTGGAAATAGTTATGATATGATGTGGGACATAGTAAGATAGAAACTCAAATAACATGCTGTAAGAACCCAGAAAAAATGCCTAACCTGCTTTGGGTGGTCATTGAAGACTTCCAAAGGACAAATCACTCACATAGGAATTTTAAGAGTCAAATTTGGGGCTGAGGTTTGGGGTGTGGATGAGGATGAGTTTTCAGAGTAGAAAGCTGCCTGTAGAGAACAGGTGGTTCACTGTGGCTGGAATATAGGGTCCCTGGGAGAAGTGTTAGAGGATGTGCTGGTAAGGTAGGCAGGTGCTAGATCACAGGTGGATTTTTATATCTCAATAACACATTTGGGGTTATCTCATAGGTGTGAGCACTTTGATCAGATAGAATTTTAGAAAGATACTCTAGCATTGATGTGGAGACTAGATTGGAGTGTTTGGAAGCCTAAGATGACTCAAGGTAGGAGGCCACAGCATTGTGTAGGTGTGGAGTCATGAGGTCTTTTTTTTTTTTTGCAGTACCGGGGATTGAACCCAGGGGCATTCTACCTCTGAGTTACACCCCCGGCCCTATTTTTTTTATCCTTTATTTTGAAACTGGGTCTCACGAAGTTGCGGAGGGCCTCACTAAGTAGCTAAGGCTGGC
>PVJS01018846.1:0-34390 GCA_004027185.1 Glis glis | reverse complement strand
CACACACACACACACACACACACACAACACACACTTTGACTAATAAGCTTCATTCAGAAAGGTCAGAGCTACAGCCACATGAAGAAATGGACAAGAATAGTTTCAGAACTCATTCTCTCCTTTATTTAGTTTTTTTTGTTATATATTTTTATTATTTCAACTACCTCAAGCATCTGTTTTATACCTTCAGCGGGGACCTCATATTTGTATATTGGGGTATTTCCAGCTGTAGCTTGGTCTGAAAAGGAGTTCCAACAGAACACAGAGGCCAGTCACTCTGCAACCCTGGCTGTGCTGCTGCTTCTGCTCCAGTCTGCATCCCAGGCCCGGGGAATCACACACAGGTCTAGGGTGTTAGGATGTGGAAGCAGGGTCATCCAAAGGCCCAAACACTGGGGACCTTGACTTCTCCACACAGCAATGCTAGTCTCATCTCACTTTTAGAAATATCGTTTTCTTCCTAAGGCCATGTTTCTGGGTAATTTTTCTTTTTTTATGTTCTCATCCCTGCAACCCCTAAACCTTTCTGCCATTTTTGTACTTCAGGCAGCAAAGAATAATTTAAAAAATGAATATGCTTAAGTCTATAAGTAATCACTAAAATCTTTTACACACTACTCTGAAATGTCCTTCTAAAGCCTTCTCTCTGTCTCATACGCTATTTCTTCAGATATCTATGGCATTAGTTTGTGTGTGTGTGCGTGTGTGCATGCGTGTAGAACTGGAAATTGATGCCAGGGGCATTCTACCTTCGAGCCACACCCCCAGTCCTAATTTATTTTGAAACAGGGTCTCACTCAGTTGCAGAGGGCCTCACCAAGTTGCTGCTGTGGAGAACGTGACTGCCAGAAACAGGTTAACCTTTGCCTTAGAAAGGTCTAAGGGTCATGGAAAGCCATGATTAGATTGCTGGACTTGCTGAAAGCAGCCTGATCCTCCAAGGTAAACGTTCCTGTGTCTCTTGCCGGCACCTACTCCCAAATATCCCACTTGTCAAATATTGTCTCAAGGATCTTCTGCACATCTTTAATAGTTTTATTGCTAAACACTATCTCAAAGACTTCCTGCAATTGTTCTGTGGCCAGCCAAGTTAAACGTTAACCCCTAGCCCTCGCTGCACATATACTAGTTAAACTTTACCTCCCAGGCTCTGCACACATGCAGTAGCATCTATACCTCAACCTCCCCCCTCAAGAATGAATAAAAGCTGTGGACCAGTGTCCAGCGGGGCCTTTGCCTAAGATTGAGGTCCCCTGGCCTGCCCCTCTCAAATCTGCTCTGGGTCTGTGTCATTCTTTTCCCCTCAGGTGCACCGCAGGACAGTCATTGACATTGCTGAAGCTGACCTCAAACCCACAATCCTCCTGTCTCGGCCTCCAAGTAATGTGATTACAAGTGTGAACCACCACACTTGGCTGGCATTAGCTTTTAATTATTATTTATCTCAATGCTGCTTTCTATCTAAAAGTGATTTGAGAAAAAAACTGTAACTATGATATTGATTATTAATAACATGCAAACTTCTTTACTTGCAAAATATTTGTTTAGGTAAAACTGATTTTTAGCCATGACGATTCCAAATAGGTGCCTATACTGTAGGCATTCATTTACTGTCTACACTACTCTGGGTGTTATGATAGATAATTTATATAATACAAGCAGAAACTGCATTTAAGAGTGGGCAAAGAGATATACTACAGGCTGCTCTATGTTATGAGTGGTCGGAATTGTTCAATCATAGGAAATAATTTTTAATATGCTTTTATTGGTGCATTATAGTCTCACATCATAATGTAAATCATGTTGACAGTGACATACATGCACACAGCACAGAAAATAATTTGAATTTAAAAATTTTTAAATTAGCATTTGCATTCAGATGACACATTTAATTGTTACAGAATAATTAAAATATTACACATGTGTAAATTGAAAGCAGATTTAAAAAATTTGATAAAGTTCACAGAATAATTGGGAGAGTTAAAAATGACCCATTTTTATTTATGTAAAAGTATTTTTAGACTTATAAATATCCGTCTATGGAAAGGGTTTTGAGATTTGATTCATTCATTTCACCTAATCATGGATATTTTGTATTAAAGTGGAAATAAAATATGTATTTAATATCAGCTTTCCCACCCCTATATCTTTCCTCTGGTTCTCTGTTTCCTAGCTTTTTATGGATATGATTCATGACGTCCCCTTCTCCCTGTAACCCACAGGTTCATTGCTATAGCTATTTTGTCAGTCCTGACTGCAGCAAGGAACTTATCAGCAGCATACCCTCATACCCTGGAGTTAGGCATACCTTTCTAATGCCTGAATATTGCCTTTACTGTAAATTTATCAATGCTGGATTCTTCTCCCATAACCAGAAAATTAACCCCAATTAGTGCAATGTAAAATTCAATTTTAAAAATTTACCAAGAATTACTTGTGTACAAATTAGTGTAAATGATCATGATATGTTTTCAGATCTTCATTAATCTACATGTTTTATTCTATTAATGCTCTCCTAAAACCCTAATTTTTTAAATGTGTTATAAATACAATAAATAATTCTCACTTCAAAAATGTGGATTGTAGCCGGGCGTGGTGGCACACGCTTGTAATCCCAGTACTTTGGGAGGCGGAGACAGGAGGATCAGGGTTCGTGGCCAGCCTCAGCTCTCTCGCTCTCTCTCTCCCTGTCTCTCTCTCTCTCTCCTTAGTGAGGCCCTCCGCAACTTCGTGAGACCCGGATTCAAAATAAAGTATAAAAAATAGGGCCGGGGGCGTAGCACGGAGGTAGAATGCCCCTAGTACCCAATCCCCAGTACCGCAAAAAAAAAAAAAAATGTGGATTGTAAGCTCCATAGAAGAGTTATATGTTCACTCTAAGCTGTCAATCTAGAGAAAAATGCCAAGTGACATGTATGTTACAAAATTTACTATCCGATAATTATAACTTAGGTGAAACATGTCTTATACAAATGAATAATATAGGTGCATAAAGACACACCCACAGGGCTCATGTACAGCTTAGACCTCACGTGCTAACTGTTGCCTGAACAGCAACTGTTCTTGCATTACTGTCAGGCACTGGATGTTGCCTGCTGGCATGGCAAAAATCAGTGCGCATGGTGATATCATTTTTTGGCATCTATTTACATAGCTCATGCCAGGCCACAAGCTTTTTTCTTCCCCACCCACTCCTAGAATATCAAACAGTCTATGACTGACTCCCACAATATGACCCATGATTAAACCATCAAAGCATAATTCATGCTTTAAGAATTTAATAGTACATTCACATCATTTCAATGATACTTTATACTTTCTTCTAATAAAAGGATTCAGAGATGTGTAATATTGATCCACAGAATTTTCAGTAATAGTGCAAAAATTTTAACGTACTCTAGCACTCAGAAGCTAAAATCTAACAAACGATTTTAAAACAATTTTGTTTCCAGGTAGACCTTTCAAAGTAAGATATGAAGAATTCAGATACTTCTCTATACTTTTTTTTAAAGTTACCAAGTAGAATAATAAGAGATTAATATGGGTTTTTACCTTTGTAGAGATTGTCAGCAATAAAAAGTACATACAAGATTTTTTAACCTTCTCTTTTATATGTTGATTTTAGATTCTTTCCAGCTTTACATACATAAATATGGAGCATGAAAATGGCAATAGGTCGAAGACTATACCTGACTATGGCAGGAGACTTTGCCTGATTTATTTCCTTTATGGGAAGATCAAATGACCTGATGAAGCCACTGTGTGGCTCAGTGGTTAAGAACTGACAGTGTAAGCATTTCCCATCCAATTCTGGGGGTATGTGTTGAAGCAGAAGACTGACAACCAAGACCCAGCAGATAACTCAAGATCAAGACCCAGAAAAACGTGTCCACATGACCAGGAGGGGCCTAAAATGGTCATTGGGAACTGAGGGGAGCAAGCACAGAATCTAAGCACCATGCAGAATAAAGGTCATGTACAATGGATCAAAACGTGTGAATAGTATAGAAACCTGAACAAAAGATTGAGTTTATTTTAATAGAAATTAGGGTTAAAACAAACAGACAACAACAAACTAGACCTCCCTTACAGAATAGATTGGGGCTAAGTTTCCCTAGGTTTTGTAGAAGTCCTTGAGACAATCTGAATGTGAAATTTTATGAAATGGGAGATAATTCTTGTACTGGGAGTCCCCCAAGATCACCCCATTAGAAGGACTCGCAGGACTTAACACATAGCCATATGCAGAGCTAAGGCTTATTACACTGAAAGGCTACAAACCAAAATCAGCAAAGGGAAGAGGTGCATGGGGAGAAGTCTGGGGGAAACCACAGCTCCCCAAAGTCCTTTCTCAGTGGAGTCACACAGAGATGCTTAATTCCTTTAGCAATGGATTTGGGACAGGATATGCCAACTCAGTGTCCAGGACTTTTAGTGGGGGTGGTCATGTAGAGACCCTCTGTCTAGCACAAACCAAAATTCTAGAATCCCAGAAGGAAAGCATGTGTAGAGCATAAAACACATTTTTTTAAATATAAAAAATGCTACCCTTCTCATTAAGGGAACGTTTTATATCACTGAAGGGACTATTCACTAGTCAAGTTTCCAGATACCAGACAAGGCCAACCTTTCCAAGCAGGTCTCTCTAAGGATAGAAGTCTCAGGCCTATTAACACTTTTCTCATGGTTCCCATAATCATTTTCCCCTTTTGTTTCCTTTCCAGATATTACTGGCTTTGTCAATGACATCCAGAAACTTCTCTATAATAAAGAGAATACAAATAAGTAGAAAAAGGGAGTAAACCTCACCAGGCATAACCTGAATTTCTGGATCGTACTTATTCCAGAGCTTTGGTTGTCTAACTATTTTAAAAATGGTGTTGATGGCTCGCTTGTAAATCCATTTACTTCAGCTGGAACTAGTTTTGTGGGATATATATACAATGATACAGATCAAACTTGGGCCAATGTCCACCGTGACTATATATGAGAGACATAGTCTTAACAGCGAGTTGCTTGGTGAATCAGAAAATTTCAGAGAAAGAGAAACATTGATTCAGTTCTTCAACTAAGAGAATGTCACAGGCTTCATTAGGAGCCAGGCAAACCCTCTGTTTCCTGGAAAGGATAGTTGTCCAGACGATATGAGCAGAGAAGTTGGATATTAACTGCCTAAACTATTCAAAGAATCTCAATTGTTTTCGGGTGTCTCTAATTGACTGGAGAAATGGAAGGACTTCTTGTCCATTTTCCTTGGGAGAGTGAGGTATAGGTCTTCAGAAAACAAAGGCCTTTGATAGAGTTCATGGTACTTCTTTTAGGGCTGGCTGTTCAGTACACTAGATTGGCGTGTATATGTGGGGTAGGCAGCCATGAATGCATGAAATAACTTGTCAAGCAAGTAATAATGAAGTCCCTAGAAGTACGCCAGAGATAGTGACACAAATGGCCAGGTTCAAAAAGCAAATCTGAGAAAGGAGAGCCTGTGACGAGAATGAAGTACCAGAGTGCAAATCTAAGATACATAATGTAACATGAGAGAATAAAAATATGGGATAGAAGCTACTTAGAGAAATATTATAGATAGAAGCCTTGGCTGGCAACGGGCATTTATTATCTCCCCACAGTCTACGGAGTGAATAAATTATCTTCATTTGAAGGGCTGTGGGCCAAATAGGCAATTTTAACTTGGGGGGGAGGACAATAAATGAAGGAAATGTACTGTACCAAATATTAAAGTGTATTCTTCAATTTTCTCATGTGCCATGAGAATCATTTTTGGAAAAATCTTCTAAAAGAACTAAAACTACCTGAAAGCAACAAGTTTTTAAACTACTACAACAGGCCTGATACTTCTACCCTTAGAACAGCCTGCTTGCAAGGTTGGCTCTTGGGACATCTGGGAATATGACTGGTAAACAGTTCCCTGCACTTCTCCTAAGCGGCGAAGGGGCCCACTGTGCCTAAACTGTAGAATAATGTGTTTTCCAAACACCTCTTTTCCTTCTGGGAGTCTGGAGATTTTGTATGTGTTAGGCAGAAAATGGTTTTCCTTCTGCTTCCCTGTTCTTTTCTGGTTTTCTCTCTTTAAAGGGATTCACAGATATAGGACTACTGGAATTATTATAGTGGCACAATCTATCAGTCTTCAATAGTTACAGATATTTCAATTAACCAAACAATTATCTTTAAAAACAATCAGCATTATCACCACCACCACCACCACCACTACAACAAAATCTACTGCAGTAATCTCTCACCTGGTCTACCAATTGGCCGTCTCCTCCCTTTCTCTGAAGTTGCTAACCTACCTTGAGTCTACATGGTCAGGACACTGGTCTAAAATGCTCAAAGGTTCTTCGCTGCCTCCTGAATGATGTTCACATTTCTTAGCATGGCATTCAAGCTTTCTAAAATTTGTCCGTAGCCTACACATTCAATTTAGCTTTATACTTTAGCATTTTGCCAATACAGTTCAAATGTTTGTTACTTGTATACGACAGCATAACATGTATCTTTTTGTCCCCCTGGTACTGGGGACTGAACCCAGGGGTGCTCTACCACTGGGCTCCATCCCAAGTCTTTTAATTTTTTTTTTAATTTTAAGACAGGTTCTTGCCGAATTGCCCAAGTGGACCTCAAACTTGGGATCCTCCTTCCTCAGCCTACAGAATAACTGATGTGCACCACTGTGACTGGCTGACATGTATTCTTTACATGGAAGTTCTTCTTTTTTTTGTTTTTGTTTTTTGGCGGTACCAGGGATTGAATCCAGGGGCATTCTACCTCTGGACTACACCTCCAGCCCTATTTTTTTTTTTATTCTTTATTTTGAAACAGGGTCTCACTAAGTGGCAGAGGGCCTCACTAAGTAGCCGAGGCTGGCCATGAACCCGGATCCTGCAGTCTCAGCCTCCCAAGTACTGAGATTATAAGCGTGCGCCACCACGCCCAGCTTACATGGAAATTCTTAAAAAATATTGTGGTCTATGGACTCAGAACATCTCAATTCAATAAGGTGTGTGTGTGTGTGTGTGTGTGTGTGTGCAAGTTTCAGTATCCCATGCCAGAAAGAATTAGGAAAATATATGAAACATCATCTTGACTCTTCATGATGGACAGTATAATTTATAATCCCTTTCTGAAAACCATTTCTAATTTGACTCCTTAATGTGCCAGACCTAAAACATGCTGCATTGCAAGAACTTCCTTACATAATTTAGTGCTTCATGGACTCTAGATATTTTTAGCAACGACATATTTGATTGGAATATTTATCTCTTTAGGTATACTTATCCCTCTTTGGAATACTTATCCCTTTTAAAACAGCTTAAACTGTCTATTTGCACAAAGATCTATTTAAAATATTTCCTCATAAAATTATTCTTCTTCCCTCTCCTTAGCTGGGTAGAATAATTATTTACATATAATTATTTGTAAATAAGAGCAAAACTTTACTTTTACTCTAGGTTTGTTTCCTATCAGTAAGAAATATAGTCACACATGTCTTCCCCATTTGACCATGTCCTATTGGTATTAACTACTGACAAAGTATACCAATGCCTTATCTAATCATATAACTTACAAATGGCTGCCTGTGTAGAAATGCTACTCTTGTCTAATATGCAAATTTCTTGACACATAGTCCCAACTTTGTGACCTCTTTTTTCACAACAGGCCCTTAGTTTACCTTTCCAGGATTACTCTTTCCTAATCCTTTAATCATACATTTTCTGGCTGGACCAGACTACTGGGTATCTCTTAGACATCTCTTAGATATGCCTATCTTACTTCTCAACATATTTTGGAATACTCAACCTAGACATTACCATCTGTAACAAGCATCCTTTCAATGAATTATTCTATAATGAGAATAATAATGTGTATTAATGTTTAGGCACTGGATTAAATATTCTGCATACGATGCCTTTGTCCCACATCAGCCCAGATGTGGTTTTTTCCTGCCTTACGTAACTTCCCTTGGCATTTATGCCTGTTTTAAATTTCAGATTCCTAGATGGGCATGGTGGCGTATCCCTGTAATCCCAATATTTGGGAGGCTGAGACAGGAGGATTGCAGGTTCGAGGACAGCCTCAGCAAGTAGTGACACTCTCATCAACCCAGTGAGACCCTGTTTCAAAAAATTAAAATAAAATAGGGCTGGGGGTGTAGCTCAGAGGTAGAATTTCTCTGGGGTCAATCCCCAGTACCACAAAAATAAATAAATAAATAAATAAATAAATAAATAAATAAATTTCAGATTCCTGTAATCCCAGTACTTAGGAGGCTGAGACAGGAGGATCACAAGTTCAAAGCCAGCCTTGGCAACTTAGTGAGGCTCTCAGCAACATAGTGAGACCCTGTTTCCAAATAAGAAATAAAACTGGGCTGGGAGTATAGCTGAGAGGTAGAATGCCTCTGGGTTCAATCCCCAGTACCAAACAAACAAATAAATAAATAGATTAATTAATTAATTTCAGATTCCTGCTTTTATCTTATTAAGTTTACTTGATTAGAAGTTTCCTGAGGTTAAGAAGTCATTAGTATACATCTTGGTATCACTTGCAGCACAGTAGGCATTTAATGGATACTTGCTTTATTAAATAAAGTGTGGCTATCTGAAAGATAAAAATTAAAGTTTTTAAATTTAGCCAATGACCTCTCCTTGTAATTAATTCGCTTTTCACTTCTTGGTTTTGTTCCTTTTGAGCAGGGACCCTGCCTTATTAGTGCCATATACTCAAAGCCTAGAATAGTCTTGGCGCATGCTATGCCATTAGTAATCATACTACCTGCATGGCTGTATGAAAATTAATTGAATGGTAATGATGGTGCAAAAAGGCTCAGCAACAGACAACATAAGCCAGCATCAGGGGTAGATCATTTCTGGTTTACACCTATCATATTCTATAATAGGTATTCTTTATTTCGTTTAAGAAAGCAAAATTAAAAAAATTATAGATTACCAGAACCTCTGGATATCA
This sequence comes from Glis glis, assembly GCA_004027185.1. Taxonomy (NCBI): domain Eukaryota; kingdom Metazoa; phylum Chordata; class Mammalia; order Rodentia; family Gliridae; genus Glis; species Glis glis. The sequence goes on along the minus strand of PVJS01018846.1, from coordinate 25,405 downwards.
TTTTTATAATTATAAAAACCCCTAAATGTGAAAGGAACAAAGGTGTTGGTAGACAATATATTTAAGGTCAGGAATTGGTATAATCTGAATCCTAATTCCCTTTAGGGTTTTGGGAATGTGATGGTAATTCCATTGCTTATTACTTGTTAACTTCAAATTCTTATACATTGTGCTGTATAGCAAATCCGCAGCAAGTGCTTCCATTGAACCCGAGAGCCTAGGGTGGTTACCTTATTAGTTATGGCAAATTTGTTTTTTTAAAAAAGCAAATATTTAGAATGGGTAGAATCAACTCTTATCTTCTAAAACAGCTTCACCTGTCTTTAGAAAACAAAGCATTAATAAGAATTGGACCAATTCTTATTAATGGGCAAGGGTGGACAGTAAAGGTGCCGAATGCTGGTACACGTGATTGCTTTTTCGGGACCTGGGTGGCCTCATTTCTTCCCTCTCCCCAGAACTTTGACCAGCTTTGCGAATGAGGAGAGGACCAGGCGTTTTATGGTGCTGCTTCCAAAAGCACATCAGTACAGCCTCCAAACCACTTTGCCTTGCTGCTGTTTTTAACTGAAAAGAAATGGCACAAAAGTAACCAAGAAGGTGCTGGGTCAAACCACCAGAACTGAGAAGGAGAACCGAAAAGAGAGGGTGTGCCACCGCTACTCCCTTCCCTCTCCGTCTCCCGGGGGCCTCAGGGGCGGGAAGCGGGAGCTGGAGGAGGCGGGGCCGCCGTGACGAAGCCCCGCCCCTCCCTGCTCTTCGCTGATTGGCGGCGGCGCTCGGAGGGGCGGGCTCGCGGCTGAGCCGCTCCTGTCGGCGCCCGCTGTCCCGCGCGGTGGGCGTGTCCCGGCGGGCGGGCGCGCGCACGCCGGAGAGCCGGAAGGGAGGCGGGGCCGCGGGGGCGCGCGCGCCCGGAGCGTGCGCACCGCAGGCGGCGCGGGTCGCAGGAGCCGGTCGGCCGCGGGAACCGGAGCTCGGGAGCCAGTGCGGAGACGGGGCTGGAGCGAGACGGCCGGTCGCGATGAACACGGTGCTGTCGCGGGCGAACTCCCTGTTCGCCTTCTCGCTGAGCGTGATGGCGGCGCTCACCTTCGGCTGCTTCATCACCACCGCCTTCAAAGACCGGAGCGTCCCGGTGCGGCTGCACGTCTCGCGGATCATGCTGTGAGTGCGGCCGAGGCCGGCCCGGCGACGCCCCGGACCCCGCTCGCTCGCGACCCCGCCCGGCCCCGGCGCGCTCGCAGGTTAACCTGAGTGTAACGAGTCCGAGCGGCGCTTCCTTCCTGTTCCTCACTTCCCTCCCCGCGCCGGCCAATGAGGGAGCAACACAACAGCAGAGCCGCGCCGCGCCCGCCGGCCGGGCTCCCGCCCGCGCAGCTTCGGGGTGTCATCGATAACCAGAGTTGGTCCCGTTTGGCATCCCTGCACAGGTTTTGTCTTGCTACCTTCAGCACGCCGTAAATACTTGCAGCTGCTTTGAAGTGAGCAGAGTGTGAGGATGCAACAGAATTTTAAGTGCTGAGGCTTCGGATACAACGTGTCCTTTGGTCTTTAATTTTTTTTTTTTTTTGGCCCAGCACTGGAATACATCTGTGAAGATGCGCCAAAAATAAAATTCTCCGAATGACAGTGTCATTTGGCTATTGCCTCTTTTTTTTTTCCCTTGGTAGTTTTCTTTTGAATTCTCCACTTTTGTCTATGATACGCAGACTTTTTTGATCGTCGTATCCATTTATTCCATCTTCTAACGAAGTCTGTCTCTTCTTTATCTTAATTTCTTTGATAGGATCTCCAACAGTCCAGTCGTCTAATAGCGAACTCCCTCCTTGCTTTGCTTCATGTATTGGTTTTTGTTAGATAACTGTTCGAGATTCATATAGGTGTGAGGTGGAAACTAGTACTGCCCCTTTGAGCTCTTGTGAGGGCTTGGAAGAGCTTGGCAGACATGAAACACTGAATAAATGTTAGATGTTATCTTGAGTAAGTTTCTTACTATTCAGTCCTTTAATTTCCTTTTTATAAACATGAAAATAGTACCTAATTGATAGTCTTGCAGTGAGAGTTGAAATAATCCTGAAAAATACAAAGTGGATCTGACAGTAAGCATTCAGTAAACAGCTGTTATTAATTTTCCACACCACCTTGTAGTCATGCAACTTTTTTCTACTATTTGCTTTAGATCAGTATTTACAGGGTTTTTTTTTTTTTAGCAGTTTTTATCTTCCTTTGGGCTTTGTTAGAGATTCTCTTAAGGTATATGAAATATACCTTAAGAGAGCTTTTTTTATTGAATTAGAATATTTGCCTTGCTTTCACACTTAAGATTCTCTGGATTTTACTTGTTTCTTTGTGGAATTGCTTTCACCTGTGTGCACAACTAGATCTTTTCCATCACTTAATTTATTATGTGAATTGTGTGTTACATATGAAGGATGGTAAAATTTTTATCTTTACTTCTAGAAAAAATGTAGAAGACTTCACTGGACCTAGAGAAAGAAGTGATCTGGGATTCATTACATTTGATATAACTGCTGATATCCTTTAATGAAATATTTGTTTTTCCTTTAGTTTTGTGATGAGATGCATGTTAGATATTTGGGGGAAAGTGAATATGACTACCCCGTTGAATCAACCAAACCTTGGAAATTCCTATATCTATATTTTTATCATTTAAATTGTTTTAGTACTTAGAGTAAACTTCATAGATTCATGAGTTTGTTGTGTGAATATGCTTTAAATTCTCCATGGAAACATTAAGTTGATCGAAATCTATACAAGAAAGGTTGACTGTTTGTGAAAGAAAAAGAAAATTAGAACATTTGGTTAAAAGAAGGAAAAATGCTACCAGTCTGCCTAGAAATGCTTCCTGTGCACTCTCAAAAGAATCCATATTTTCTGATAGCAGAGAGAAACCTATGTTTAAAAGGCCATTATGATTATTATTAATACATGTTAGCATTTTGGTATTATAGTTCTTTTTATGAGAATTTGTGTAAGAGTCAGTGAAATCTTAATAAAAAGAGTGACTTTAATTGGGCATGCACTGTAATCCCAGTACGTGGGAGGCTGAGACAGGAGGATTGCAGGTTCCAGGTCAGTCTCAATAACTTAGGCCCTTCGCAACTTAGTGAGACCCTGTTTCAAAATAAAAAATAAAATAGGGCTGGAGGTGTAGCTCAGAGGTAGAATGTTTTTGGGTTCAATCCCCAGTACCACACACACACACACACACACAAGACTGACTTTAATTGGGACTATTTCAAGATTTTCTCTTTATCTTGAGTGTCCATCTTGACAACTCTGATCATTTTGACCAATTTAATCTTCTTTAGGGTCATAATTAATATCTTGGCAATATTGTTCTCTGCCATTTCTGGCCTGATCTCACCTGACTTTCTAAGACCCCATGATTAAAAACAGTGTGAACTTGTATAAAGCAACTGTCTGAACAGTTGAAGCAGATGATACACCAGGGCAGTTTACCTGCTGTTCTTCCTTACCACCATGGGATTCCTTTTAATTTTTCAGAAATTATTGAATTTAGAAGTAGACAAGGAATTAGTTCTAAAGGCCCCTTCTTAGGAAATAGAGTGTCCTATCAGAAAAGTGTCAAGCCAGGTGTGGTGGTGCACATCTGTAATCCCAGTACTTGGGAAGCCAAGACAGGAGGATCACAGGTTTGAGGACAGCCTTGGCAACTTAGTGAGACCCTGTTTCAAAATAAAATAGGTCTGGGGGTCTAGCTTGGAGGTAGAATGCCCCTGGGTTCAATCCCCAGTACCAAAAAAAAAAGAAAAATGTTATGCTAAATTTTGTGTACTTTTAAGTCCTTGAGTCATTTGCAGAAATCTACTCCAGAGGAAGTAGTGTGGAAGTAGTAGAGGGATCTAGTGTGAAAGTAGTAATTTTGTATATCTAAAGCATTATAATGAAGTTTCCTGACTACTTCATTTATGTATTCCTAATCTCATTATTTGTAATGTTTCAGATTTTCTTAATGCTGCAGCTACTACATAAAATTATACCTGTTCTTGTAAAGAGCTATCTTAAACTTCTCAATTCTAAACAAGTGACTCTTAATCACTACACAGAATTCACAGTGGAATGTAACAATCTATTGCTGTCAGTATGTAAATGCACATAATCAAATTAGAACAGTTTTTATATCATATTTAATGTAATCCAAATATGAAACTGCTCATTTCTCTGTGGTGGCACCAGTATATATTCTTTCTAGTGAGTACATACCTTCCACACCAAACTGAATGGGGCCAAATTCGTGTTGAGTTGCCTCTTATCAAAGCACTTCATATTTTGAGACATTGTCATCTCTGCTGATATGTAACAAAAGCAAATTACACAGTTTATTATACTTAGTTAATTGAGCCTAGTTCATGTTTGCATATTACTAAATTTAAATAGGATTAAATTAGTAGCTCAATATGTTTCTGGACCTTTTTTCTATTTTAGTATTAGTATTGCTAATAATAATTAATCTAAGAATAACAAAGATCTGTTTAAAAGTTGTATGCTGCTTTATAGTTTGTATATTCCTTAATTTGTTTACATCTAGAGAATATATTTGATTGGAATGTTAAGCAGTTGTTTCTTTATTTATCAGCAGAATATTCAACAAAAAATAATGTAAGTATACTTAAGCATATTTTAATAATTTAAAACCTTATTGTTAGATTTTTATATATTCAAAATATCTGACCTGTATGACTTAGTAAAAACTCATAAGCATATGGAGAGGTGGCTCTATTAAGAAAGCCTTATCTCCTTTGGTAGACTCTTGTTTCTTTTGAGTGTTCTATAACTCTAGCATTGTGGTGTCCAGAATGGTATGCATGCAAAGTAATCAGTAGGTATATAAGGGAAATACTTTAGAGCTTTTAGTCATATAGTTCTCAATTTAAAATAAAAGGGAAAGAATTTAATCTGTACTGGTAGTTGCTATGTGAACTGATTAATATTCATGTTTTTAAGTCAGATGATCAGATGCCTACGACAATTTGCAAATATTCTAAAGAGAAGGAATTCTGTAGGCCAAAAGGTTAACCATGTTACCTTTCAGTATTTTGCAAACTATTGAGGTATATAAGTGGATTATGTTATATAGTTTTAAATAATTGCTATAAAATGGAAAAATAGCTTTAAAAGATTCTTGCAAAGAACACCCAGGTTGAAGGTAATGCTAATGTTCCAACACATGTAAATAATAGGAAAATGGTTGGAGACTTCCATTCCTTTCCCTAGCTGCTAACTCATGTAAAAGGATTAAAAAACAGAAAGATGACCTGAATGCTCTATAAGAAGTTGGAGGAGAAATTCAACATTGGTTAAGAAGATTATTTGAAATAAAACTTTGCATTCACTATCAATGATGATACTAATTAATAATAGTACATATATAATATATCCATAATAAGTAAAGGGCATATTTTGGGAGTTTGGTCAAAATAATTGGTGATGTCAAACTCTTGAAGACCACCTCATCTGGTAAGACGAGAAATGATGTTGCTGAACTCCGAGTTACCTATAAAAATGAGGAGGGACTATTGATGCTTAGCTAGATACTCTTTAAGCTAAAACATTCTCTTTCCAGTGAGGGTTAGAAAGCTACTTGGCAACATATTTAGATCAACAAAAATTCAGATCTGTGATTAAAACTCATTACGAAGATATGTAATCAGAAGCTATAAAGATTATTAAAAAGTTTGAATCATCTGAAATTATTTTAAAACACATCTTAGTACTAAATATTTATATTTTTCTTTTTAAAAATACATGCTATGAGCTGCTTTAATGGACTTATTAAATCATATATCTATAAATAATATCTCTTCTTAATGAAGTTGATTTTCCTTTGTTTTGGAATTGTATGGGATTCATCAATCTGCGTACTTAACTAGTCTATAAATTATAGTAAGTTTTGTAATTAAGAGCTATTAAGCTATCAGATTAAAACATACTAAAATGATTATGTTTGAAAGCTATTAGTCTAGTCTGATTTAGAGCTTTTGTTGCAGGTCGGGAAGATGCTAGGATATTTACATAGAATACTGCTAAATGTTCTTAGGTACTATTTTAGTATTTTATACTGAAGGTATAAATGTTATGAAATTGAAATACATGGAAGTACATTCATGAAATATGAAGAGAGAAATACATGGAATTATTTAGTGGCAGTCACAAGTGATGTTTGTTTTTCATTTCATGCTCCTAATTTTTTAATGGAACTTGTTTGTAACATGCTGAAATATAGTGGATGTATAAAGAATTGTCTGACCTCTATAATTCTGTCATGATAGAACAGTGATGCACATATTCTTGTTAGGGTTAGGGTTAGAAGGGAAAATGGATCTTAAGCCTTTCTTTGGTAACTCCTTGATAATTTAAAATCTTGAAGATTAATCAATTTTAATGATATAATCTGGCAGCAGTAAACCTATATTTAACTGTGTGATGGAACAGGGATTAACTTACTCTGCTTATTCTCACTCTGACATGGAGGTATCAAAAAGGAAAAGAAACTTAAAAGAACACTTCCTTTCCAGGGAGTCTAATCCCTCTGTTCCTCCATAAGCTTTGCCCCCTCCTCCTTTTTATACTTTTATTGGTGCATTGTAATTATACATCATAGTGAGGTTCAAAGTCATATAAACAAAACATGCACACAAGTCTTGGTGTGTTTCCCTTCAGGTCCCACCTCGCTATCCACCCCTTCCAGTACATAATCGTTAGATTGGTAGTGATACTTTCATACATGGGCATGGCATGATTAATCTGAATTGTTTTTTCCATCAGTGCTCCCTTTTCCCCTCCCCGCCTCTCCCCTTTTATCCCCTCCACTGTTCTACTGGTCACGTCCCCATGATCTTTGCTTTATATAGCTCTAAAACCTTGCAGTTAGCTATGAGAGCTCAATGTAATAGAGTTGACTTAGCAAAAGGATCAATTTCTTTTAGGGAAATACTTTTCTCTCCAAGAAAAATTTGCCCCCCATATATATCTACTTGCAATCATTTTGTATGTGTCAAGATTTTAGCAAGACCATCCACGTTGGATTCTTTCATGTCAAACTATTTGCTTACTTACACTTTTAATTTGAAGTACTAAGATGCTGTTTCTGATGAATTGTCTAATTCATGTTTATTTTCATGTAGGCTCTGAACCAAGTTGTCCTTTGGGACAAGATTGTTCTGAGAGGTGATAATCCAAAACTGCTGTTGAAAGATATGAAAACAAAATACTTTTTCTTTGATGATGGAAATGGTCTCAAGTGAGTGATTCTTTGTCATTTCTTACATTTAGTAAGATGTAAAAGGGAGAGAAAGATGTAATGTGTTTTTATTTTAAAGAAAAATATTAAAGGGTAAAAAGGAAATTGGGAGAGAAGTATTTATGCAGATCTAAACTGGAAGATTGGGAAGAAATATAAATCAGGATCTAAAAATCAGTTTTTTTGCAGTGTGTGAAAAGTAATAGTCAAACTAATAAAACCCTACGGCTTCTATGCTAAGTATTCAGGAAACATAGGCTTACTTATATATGGCAGGGCTATGATTATCAAATTAAAGGTCTCCATTTTGAACATGAGTCAGGGGGAACTTAATGAGAAAGCAGTGCATTGGGTCTAGGAGCCAACTATTGGTTCTCTTTGTTTCCTAAACTTCGGTTTACTTTTACACAAAATGAGGGAATCAGAATGATTGATCTCTCAGGTCATTTTTACCTCTTATGCTCTATTAGGTAGTATCAGAAAGGATTTTAGAGGAGAGTTATTTTGACCAAACCACACCTCATATACTTAGGTGAAAATTTCAGATCATGATAGATATTGACGTGTTCTGGTTTGCCCAACTTGATAATGACAGAAGTAGGCTTTAAATAATTGTCTTCCTATTCCGAGCACATGTCTCATTTTATACTCACTGTGTTTTGCTTATGTAAGTGTTTGGGTTGTTAGTTATTAATGTATCTGTACATGAGTTGAGATTGGTCATTAAGGAGTATCTACAAATGTAATGCTGATCAGTCTTCCAGTATTGTCTTTGGATTTCAAATGGAGTGAGAAAACAGTTATGTTTGCAGATTTGAATTACTGTGAGGAGTAGGTACTTTATAAGTATTTGGCTCTGCAGTGTTTAAAATGTTTTTATTGAACTACAAGTGCTTCTGCTGACTTCTGTTTATTATATCTTTTCATAGGGGAAACAGGAATGTCACTTTGACCCTGTCTTGGAATGTTGTACCAAATGCTGGAATTCTACCTCTTGTGACAGGATCAGGACATGTATCTGTCCCATTTCCAGATACATATGAAACAACGAAGAGTTATTAAATTATTCTGAATTTGAAACAACATATTTTTATACTTAATGAATTATATCTCATTTATCCCTTCCCTTGTATCTTCATTTGTTTTTTTTTCTTTTTTTATAAGAAGTAACATCAGAAGACATGTATTTGAAAGGAAAGGTTAATGGGCTACTTAAACTTCATTTTACAAACAAAGCAAAACAAAAACAAGGCCACCATAGTGGAGTATTGTAAGAATAAGGCAACTACATAACAAGATATAAGATGCGTATCGAAGTATCCCTGTATCTCCATTATTCTTTATGGGATATTAAATGAGCATGAAGGGCTGTGAAGACGTTCAGGTGCCGTAGAGTCATAAGAACTCTGAAGTTCGTGCTTTGCATACATGCAGGTTCCCCTTGGTTGTGACTTAGCTGTAGACATTCTCTTTTATCTCCTTCAGGGTGTTAGATTACTGGAAAAATTAATGTAGTTATTTTTTAGAAGTCTGGTTTACAAAAAAGCCAAAAGTCATAGTTATTCCATCTGTCTTAGGAATACCAATAATGCTTGTTTTTCTTAGATGACTAGCAGCTTCCTCCACGTAAAGACTAAATACCTCTTTCTATGCTGTCAATCATTCAAACTCATTTTTATGTCTCAAGTCAACCAAATGCCTGTCTTTCAGTGCTCTCTCTAAAAATGTTCCTTTGTATTTTTTTGTATGATTTTTTAGTGTTGCCACTGAAAGTTGAAAATGTTTGCATGATTTACCCTTTGAGTTAAGTTTGTTCTTGTGAGCATGCCAAGTGCCACTAAGTGGTAATTATTTACAATTTTCTGTAGGTCCAAACTTTAATAATTATTGGAGTAGTAATAATATTTGCAGCGTGCTTCTCCATTTACAAAGCACTCTTGGGTATTGTCTTGTATGGTATCTTCAATAATTTAGTGAAGTAAGTAGTGCAAGTGTTAGCTTTTTGCAGATCAAGAAACTGAAACCCAGAAGTTTATTGAATTGCTCCAAAGTCAGATACAAAGGACTGAAATTAAAACTTGAACTCAAATCTTCCGATTTGCTAAGCTTATCCTTTCTTTATACCTCAGTTTACAGAGTAGTCAGATTTCACTTATAATTTTTATTATATTTTTTTGTTATCCTGGACACCCTTTCTGTCACTTCTAGAAGAGTTTCCCCATCCTATATGGAAACAACTAATTTTTAAGCTGCCAACAGTAATATTTCATCTCATTCTCTGTATAAAGGTAGCAGCTGCAAATTATTCTTAAAAGCAAGACCAAACACTGTAGTTATACCATGAGCAGCAACCAAAAAGGGCTAATATTTTCTAAGAACAGTTTAATATTTATTGTATATGAAATACATCACTGTTTAGTTAAATTCATTTTAATAGCTATTGTATGTGGTTGTACAGTTCATGTAAAAGCATATGCATGAATTTTCAAGCCAGCAGGAAGGTCAGAGATGTAATATGAATACTAGACTAGGTTTGGTCCCAGCTTTTTCATTAAACTTTTCAGGGTCTCAGTTTCTGTATCTGTAAAATGACAAAGTTGGTCTAGTAACTTAAATGGTGATCCTTTTATACCACACAAGTCTAAAATTTGTTTTATCTGTTCAAAGAGATTGAACAGAAAAGCACCTTAGTAATGTGAAGACAGAAAGATGACTGAAAGGTTAACACGTAATTTGTATTGATCTGACTTTATTGCTGTTACATATTACACTTAGAAATTTTAACTTAAAATACTTTGTACAAATACTAGACATGTAAATTTAAAATCTGCAGGTGTCAAAGCTTATAAAAATTGGGTATGTTCTGCTTAAGAAAGGCATGCACAGTAAGCCTGCGTGTAAACCAGACCTGGCTTCTGGTTTAGTAGTTCATTATACCTTTATGGTGAGTGGATCTATTACTCTAGTAGGGATTAATAATGAATTTTTTTTGAGTTACAGTTTGTTAGAGAAGCCCCCTTTTTGGGAGTTTGGTGAGGAAGAGAAGTAGGAAGGCCCAAACAGCCCAATGTGGATACAGGTTTTCATTTTTACTCAGATAAGGAAAACTGCTCAGGATAAGGTTGCTCCAAGATGGAAATAAGGAATGTGTGTCTCAGGAACTCATTTTTGGGTGTGCACAGCTTCATTTTTTATTAGTTTATCATAGTTCTACATTTAAAAAATTCACTTGTCTTCAGTTTGATAACCATTTCATTAGTCTCAATTTTTAAATCTTTACAAAGACCCAAGGCTTCAGACTTATAACAACGAAAGTATGATCAGAAATGTCTGAGCCCAGAGATGATTCTGAGCAGAGAGAATAACTGCGAGCCCAGAGATGATTCTGAGCAGAGAGAATAACTGCAAGACACTTACTTGAAGTAGTTACAGGTGGAAATGAATTAATTTAAAAACAGCACTTACACATCTGTTTGTCTAGCAGCGTAACCTAGACAAAGAGGTATATCAGTGTTTTTTATTTCCATGATTGATTGCATTCAGCTTTATGACTTCCTAAACTCCAAAGGATGCAATAAGAATTGGCTTATTTTGAATTTCCTTTCCTGGAATTTAAGTTCTTTTGTGGGTCTAGCCAGCCAGCTAATAGTACTAAGAAATGGGCTTTAAGGATCTAAAGCTTTGGATTTGGGGGGTGTAAGTTAAGGGATGTGTTATTTGATAATACTTTGAATTGATATGTAATGGGTTTATGGGGAAGAAAACCATAAGCTGTGAACTTTGATTATAAACACATCTATTTCAAAAGCTTTCCTTGCTTTTAGCAGGGAGTCTGTCTACATTACATGATACTGCCAGTAGTTTAAAGAGATCTGTTTCAAAAAGTTGTTGCATGTTTTTTGATGCAATTTGGGAAATTGTTTACTTCAAAAATAGAGACAAGGAAAAATTCATGAAAATACTGAATATATATGTTTGAGGATTTTCATAATTGCAATAAATATTCAGCCTTTTTTCTAATGAAAATGAATTTTGTTTATGGTGTTAAGTATGCATTTTAAAAGACTTTCAGATTTTCGCTTTTTATGTGAAGCTGCTGAACTAAAAAGGAAGAAACCGAGTCTAGTAAACTACAGTTGTGGGGGGTGGGGAGATGGGGTGGGGGGTGGTTAATCACACCTAAGTTATCTTCTCCAGAGACTGTATGCTCCTATGCTAGACTGTAAGCCCTCCGAGGGCAGGCTGTCAGATTGATCTTTGTATCTTCCCCAGCACCTAGCCTAGTGCCTTGGACATGATAGGCACCCAATAAACATTGATGATAATGAATTCACTGTGTTTCTAATGTGACCACACCACGGGTCCTGCTTGTAGTTAACACAGCTCTTTTCTCAGTGCTGCGTTTTCATTGTTGAGCTCTTGGTGAGTTTAGCTCTGGCCCTTCCTATTTCCTTTCAAGCTCATTTGGACTGTCCAGTAAAAGTAAATGGTGCTCTTGCTTGAGGCACAAGGACCTGTATTGTCTCAGGCTTTTCATAAGAGCAGAGTGATAGGGGCTGGTGATAAGATTGATACATAATTTTTTAGAAAATAAAACCTTAAAACTGTAACAGACCTGACTTAAAAAACACACTAAAGATTCATGTTTTAAGTATAGCTCTGGAAGAAATGGGTTAAAATGTATACAGAATCTCTTTGGAAGCCTGGTGTGTTTCTTGAACCTCTGTTCTTGGCATATTAGCTCTGATTTGGCTTAACTGCTACCATGCATCTGAATCTGGCTACACAGAACTTACGGAGTTGTGGAAATTCTGCTTCTCTATTTCAGAAGGAATGGGAGTTTCTCAGAAGGAGTGTTTGCCAGTGAACTCTAGACAGACAAAAAGAAAAAACACTGAACATGCCGGGCGTGGTGGTACACCCTTGTAATCCCAGTACTTGGGAGGCTGAGACAGGAGGATCGGATTGTAGGTTCAAGGCCAGCTTCAGCTACTTAGGCCCTCCGCAACTTAGACCCACTTAAAAAAAATAATAAAAAACAGGGCTGGGGGTGTAGCTCGGAGGTAGAATGCCCCTGGGTTCAATCCCCAGTATTGCAAAAAAAAACCCACTGAACACAATAAAAAATCAGTAAGTTTAGAGGGTAGTTCTTTTTATTTTTAACCTAAGTTTATTCTGTCAGTGATGCTGTGAGAGATCAGCTAGATTTTGCTCTTGGTTTTGTTTTCTTCCAACCTGGGGAATCCTCTGCCAGAACTTCCTCTTCAGTCTGTAGATATTTTCCCTCACATTCTGTCTTTTCACTTCTCTCCAGGTGAAGTATTAAAGCAAGAGTTCTGGTTTCAGTAAGCTACTGCCTCATGAATGAGTTGTCACTGCAGAAAGAACATCACTTCAATATGTATACCTTAGTATATCCAGAGAGACCGCAAGCTCCAAGGAGTTCCACAGCACTTCCTGTTCAAGTATGTAATTGTTTATCTGTGAGTGTAGTTGAAAATAGGCATCTGGGAGTTGAAGAGTAGAGTGGCTGGTTATAGAAGTGCAACACACACACACACACGGGCCTTGGAATGGCTGTAACCTACCTGGTGAATTAGTACAAAGAGTGGAAGGAACCTGCTGGTTACACACACACACATACATACATACACACACACACCCCTTTTTGCTTGTTAGGGCCTTGGAATGGCTGTAACCTACCTGGTAAATTAGTACAAAGAGTGGAAGGAACCTGCTGGCTATCGGTGTGGAGGAGGAGGGTTCTGGGATGCACCGAGGGATCTTAAAGGGGATTGGATCCTGAGACGTCTTACCAAAGTTGTGTAGGCATCTCCCAGGTTTACTTAAGTCCAGGGCTTGGCCCACTGCTGCTGCTCTAAGCATCCCCTAAATGCTGTTAATACTGTGCATGCAGAAACAGCCCGGGACTATTCATAATCTAGTTGGGAATCATACTTTTTATTAAATGTTGGCAAGTGCTAGTTTATAAGACGAGACTGATTGCTACCTAATTGTTGCTCTCAGCTCAATGTTTGAGAGCTCAAATACTCAGTGAAAATAACACTAAGTGCTATAATAGGGAACATCAAAAGTTCAGTGACTTAAGTCCATTTCTGCTCATGTAGGGAAGCAGGAAGTTCAGGCAGCTTTCCACAAGATGTGCCTGAAGGGCCCAGGTGCCTCCCATCAGTAACTGACCCCAGGCTTCACATCAAGCTGGCTGACCAGGGTTGGAAGGAAGGCGCAGAGAAGGCTTACCTGCTTAATTAGCTTGGCCCAGTCGTATCACACCACCAGCTGCTTCCTGGGGTGAGAGTGAATTGCACAGCCCTGCATAGATAGAAGGGGCACGTGGGAAATATCTTTAGTTGAACAATCACTTCTCAGAAACAACTCTGTTAGGTAGGAAGCATGAATCTTGCATATCTAGTCATTCTATTTCTGCTTATGTTTGCTAACTTAAACTGGCCAGCCACCTGTAATAGCCCAGGAAGGAATAAGCAGTTATCTTGAACATCTTTTATATTTTTGTTGTAGCATGTAGGCATTAAGGATTTTCTAGCTGTGTGCAGTGGTGCACGCCTATAACCTCAGTATTTGGGAGGCTGAGACAGGATCATCACAGGTTTGAGGCCAATCTCAGCAACTTACAAAACCCTGTTTCAAAATAATAAATTTTAAGAAAGTCTAGGGGTGTAATTCAGAGGTAGAATGCTCCTGTGTTCTGTCTTGAGTTCCAAAAAAAAAAAAAAAGAAAAGGACTTTCTGAAAATACCCCATTCAGAACTTAATAATTATTTTTGTCCAGTTTCCATTACCCCCCTGCATGCTGTCCATGCTATTATATCACTTAATTCATATATGCAGATGCAAAACCTGTGGCTATTGAGGGCTGACTATACATATATACAGATGTTTTGTCTTGATAGAAGATAGGCATTTCAAAATATTCCATAACACATTTTCTAAGGATAAATGATTTGGTGTTTTACTGTAAAAATTATAGTATCTCTTGGTGCTAAATGTTTAACATTAAAAATGGAAGGAGGGCAATGATGTGAAATATTTATACTTGAAATGAATTAGGCAAAGGACAATTTTAAATCCTTATAAACTTAACATCTTTTGTCCTTTACATTTTAATGGGTAAAAGAAAATACAGAAAGGTGCATGAGATATTTGTGTATAGTTTAATGAATGATTACAAACACGTAGTTCTAACTGCTACTCCGATCAATGATTAAAATACTACTACCACTCCCGGTCTCCCTCTCCGTACTTCTGTATCACAACCTCTTCCCTCTCCACTGCCTTCACTTTTGTGGGACTTATTTCTTGCCTTACATATTGGTGTATTTGTTAGTTTTGCTGCCATTATGACAGTAATGACAGTATTAGTGGCTTATGAAAACAAGCATGCATTTCTGCATCAGTGAGGGCTGATGATTGGCTTAGTATATACTGCACATGACTTCAGAATCCATTCCAGAAACCAGGTTAGAAGAACATTTCCTTTTGGGATACCAAACAGCAGTAGAATTGATGGGAAATTTTAGAGCCTCTGATTGAACTTGACAGGCATCTTACACTCCTTTAATTGGCTCAAGCATGTCACATGGAAAAGCCTAAAAGTCAAAGGAATCGGGGATATAAATTCCACAGGGAAACAGTCCCAGTCACGTGGCTCTGGATAATCCTCTTCTGTGGAAGGTGAGAGAATTCTTAGAAGTCTGATATGACTTATCACACATTTCTAAGCAATATAGTTTAGTTTTGCTTGGTTATGAATATAAGTGGAAACTTACCAAAATAATTCTTTTGTGTCTTGCTCATTTGGCTGATCATTAAATTTGGAAAATTCATTTATGTTTTTCTATAAAGCGGTAGCTTAGTCATCCATAGCAATCCCTAGTAGGCATAATTTACTGACCTTACTGATGGACATTTCCTGTGAATATTCTTGTGTAGGTAGCATGGTGTATGTGTTCAAATGTTGATCTAAGAAATGGATCTTCAACAGAAATGGATCTTCAACTTTTTTGCTTGCATTGTACATAAAAGATTTTTGGAAAAATATATATTTAACATTATTAAACATCAGAAACTTCATCTGAAATAATAGAGAATGTAATTTGAAGCATAAACCAACATTTAAAGTACAAACTGCCACTTAAAAAATTTTTTTGCATTACTTTTTTTTTTTGCGATACTGGGATTGAACCCAGCGGCGTGAACTCCGCGCTACACCCCTGGCCCTATTTTTTTATACTTTATTTTGAAACCGGGTCTCACGAAGTTGCGGAGAGCCTCACTAAGTAGAGAGAGAGAGAGAGAGAGAGAGAGAGCTGAGGCTGGCTGTGAACCCGGATCCTCCGGTCTCCGCCTCCCAAAGTACTGGGATTACAAGCGTGCGCCATCACGTCTGGCTTTTTGCATTACTTTTCACAAATCCATCTAATTGTATCCAGAGGAATTTAAATATCATAATGATTGATTTGATATTCAAAAACATTCATTTTCTAATGAACATATTCTTCCTTAATGGTTAAAAATTTTATCATTGCTTTTTCTCTTTCAATTCATATGCACATTCTTTTTCTCCAACAAAATTTAATTCTATTGGGTAGTAGTACAGAGAGTACTATTTTTGAGTCTTTAATGATGGCTCTATCACACTTCTTGACCACACAAATATGTACATAAATTCAAGTTGATCTTTTAAAAATATCATTCCAGTGTTCGGAGTATTTAAAAGTTATTGTGAAGTAAGTTATTTCTGTAATTATCAATACTAAAATAGTAAGCATAGGCCAGGCTCATGCCTATAATCCTAGTACTTGGGAGGCTGAGATCAGAAGGTCACGGATTCGAGGTCAGCCTGGTCAGTTTAGTGAGACCCTGTCTCAAAATAAAAAAAAATAAAAAGGAATGGGAGTGTAGCTCAATGGTAGAGCGCCCCTCGGTAAAATCCCCAGTACCCCCCCACCAAAACACAAACAAAACAGCAAGCATATTAGAAATAGGATAAATAATTGCTAAATGTAACTTGATGAGATGGAATTAGATAATGATGCTTTTATTTATTTATGGTGCTTTTATTAAAGGAATTTTCAAATTATCTCTTTGTCCCCAAGGTTTTATACCTTGTGGCAGAGCACTGTAGTAAGATTCTGAATGAGTCTTGCTCCAGCATCTTTTAATTAGTATAGGAAACATGTTCTCTGAATAGCATACTTAATTTTCCTGGGAAGAATGAAAATCATATACATTAACTTATTAATAATTTTGATAAAATGGTAAAATTTACCCTCATTTTACGCATCTGACGTAAGAAAGTCCAAAGAAAACCAATAATTAAAACTTTGAGCAGAAGTTGGTGTAAAAGACAATGATCCAGACAGTGAAAATGATTTTGTTCTGGCTATTGCAATAAGGGGAATGTTCATTTTTGCAGAATAATGTCTCAAAATTAAAGGAAGGAGGTTTGAGGTTTTATAGAACCATGTACACAAGGGTCTCCCAGGGGTGGGTGGACAGACAGCAAGTCTTAACAGAACCATGATGAAATGTAAGGGAGATTAGTTTGCTATGTCAGAGGAGGTCCTTTGAAGTTATGTTTCATGGAACAAAAAAGGCAAGGGATTTTTTAAGTCATTGCTTATTTACTCAAAGCATAGGGCTCAGAAAATATTCAACATTGTCATTGGTATTAGGAGAGCTAAGAAAAATTAAGAACCGAGTGTAACAGCCAGGGGTCAGTGCCCAGGAAGTTATAGTGGTCAAGGTGATAGGTCACAAGGCTAATCAGGAGACTGAGACTCATAATGAGATGAGGAACATGAGGTAATTCTTTCTCAAATGATTTATAACCTTTAACTTAAAGGTTGATATTTCACTGACCACCAGCTTTTTGTTTGTTTGTTGTTTTTTTTGGTGCTGGGGATTGAACCTCAGCTACATCCCCAGCTCTGTTTTATTTTTATTTTGAAACAGGGTCTCACTAAGTTGCTGAGGGTCTAGCTAAATTGCTGCGACTGGCCTCGAACCTGTGATCCTCCAGTCTCATCTTCCCAACTTCTGAGATTACACACATGTGTCACCATGCTGGGCTACCACCAGCTTTTTATACTTGATTATGAATCAAGACATTGAACAAATATTTACTGTGTCTTTCTTCTCTAGAAAGTTACAAAAGTTATATATATTTATTATTTATCTCAATTGATAACAATTCCTGATTAGTTTTCCAATAGTGAAATATGCTTGTAAGACTGTTCACAGTTTCTAAGATTTTCACTTTGTCTACACATTCCTACTAATTAGAAATACACTTAAGTAACTTAACAATTTCAAATTTGAAAAGGGTGATAGGAAGGAGACTAAATATATTGTTTAAAGTCCTTTTTTTGACCCTTTTAAAAAATTACAGGTTTGCTGGGCATGGTGAGGCATGCCTGTAATCCCAGGACTTGGGAGGCTAAGACAGGAGGATTGCAGGTGCGATGCCAGCCTCAGCAACTTAATAAAATCCTCAGTAATTTATCGAGACCCTGCCCCCCCCCCAAAAAAAAAAGAAAAGGAAAAGGGTGGGGGGTGTAACTCAGAGGTAGAATGCCCCTGAGTTCAATCCCCAGGAACGAACACACACACACACACACACACACACACACACACACACTCACTGGAAATTGCAAAAGTAGGACAAAGAGGTCCCATGTTACACTTTACCTAGTTTTCCCATATGGTAACATCTTACATAACTATAGTTCAGTATCAAAACCTGAGAATTGACATCAGTACCATCCATAGACTTTATTCGGATTTCATCAGTTTACATTACTCATTTGTGTGTGTAACTCACTGTGTCTGGACCATTAAAGACCCTGCTTAAATCAAGGGCTGGGGTGTGGGAATATAGCTGCTCAAAGCATGTTACACTTTCTTGGGAGTTTTCTAGTAAAGTGGGGAGTTTTTAATCCTGCCTTTGAGATTTTTCCAGTTGTCTAAGAGAGCTGAGAAATAAGGAATTGCAATCACAGTCACTGTTAAAGAATAAATATCTTAAAGTGAGTTGGAGGCATCCACCTGTCACATTAACTCCCTGGGCTAATATTCTCCAGTGGGTGCAATGGGTAAGAAAATTTAAGCTCCCAGGTGGTTGGGAATTCTTGCAGTGTGTAAAAATACCAAGGAACTTCACTTGTCTATATAACCTGTATACAGTGTTCAGGCTTAGTGTAGCTTGTTGTAGTGGAATGCTGTTGACCCTCGTCTGACCCACTTCTTCCTGTGAAATATTTTTGGGCTGCATTAAGTACCAGTTCTTGGGGGATGCCAGCTAAGTGCTTATAAAATGTGACCGGTGAGCTGTAGTACTCAGCTGGGATTGCTAATTGAGGCCAGAGAGACTAATGCTTCCAAATCCTTCCTCCTGTGCTGGTCAATTCTCTTCTAGCAAAGATCCAAAAGATCTCCAGGACCTATGAAGAGGACGGGTTTATATTAGTATCTTTTATCTTTCATGACACAATCATTCTACACAAAAATGCATTAATATTTTACAAAATAATACTTACACTACAGAGATGTGCTCATTTAATCTACTTCCCTATCATTTAAAAAATTAGTGGTCATTACCTAGTACATCAATTTCAAGATCCCTCGTTAAAAAGAAAATCAGTTCAGACAGTGATAAGAATTGAGAAATTAGGAGCCTAACAAAATTCATAGTAATAGCTACAATTTACCGGGCATATATAATGTGGGTGATCTTAAAACAACACAGAACATTCTTATAATTCATTCATTCAGCAAAATTTTTAAAAAGAATTATTGTGGCCGGGCATGGTGGTGCACGCTTGTAATCCCAGTACTTGGGAGGCTGAGACCAGAGGATATGGATTCGCAGCCAGCCTCAGCTACTTAGTGAGGCCCTCCGCAACTTAGTGAGACCCTGTTTCCAAATAATAAAAAATAGGGCTGGGGGTGTAGCTCGGAAGTAGAATGCTCCTGGGTTACATCCCCAGTACCGCAAAAAAAACCCCCCAAAATTATTGTGTTTCTATTTGCTCAGCACAATTCTAGTTGACAGAGACAAAGCAGGGCCACAGTAGAATAAGAGTTTCTGTCCTAGTGGAACTTAAAGTCTAGAGAAGAGAATCTCTCACGAACACCTAAGAAAGTAAAGTAGATTACATGGCATAAGGACTGTGGAGAAAAACAGTCCTGGAAGTGGGTAAGGAGCGTTGGAGTGCTAGATTAAATGAGATGGTTCACACGGTGATACCTGCAGGCGATGAGAGGGAGCCTTGTGGACATCAGATGGAGAGAAGTCCTGGCCGAGGAAGTAGCAAGAGCCAGACCCAGAGGCAGGAGAATCCTTGGAGCGTTCAAGGGACAGGTCAGAGGTGTGATGTAGATCCAGGTTCAGGAAATTTAGCTCAAGGTCATTCTGTAAGGGGTTCTGAGCACAGGTCTGGCAGGACTTTCTCCATTAAAAATGATGGTACGAACAAGCTACTGTTCACTGTGTGTCATCATCCCACCTTTTTTATTTTTTGGTGGTGGTGGTAGGGTTTGAACCCTGGGGCATTCTATGTCTGAGCTACAACTCAGTCCTATTTTACTTTTTATTTTGAAACAGGGCCTCGCTAAATTACTTAGGTTGGCCTCAAACCTGCAATCCTCCTGTCTCAGCCTCCCAAGTATGGGGATTGCAGGCATGCACCACCACACCCTGCTCATCCCACCTCTCAATCTGTTTTTTTTTTTTTCTTACGGTACTGAGGATTGAACCCAGGGACATTCTACCTCCAAGCTACACCCCCAGCCCTATTTTTTATTCTTTATTTTGAAACAGGGTCTCACTAAATTGCAGAGGGCCTCACTAAGTAGCTGAGGCTGGCTGCAAACCTGCAATCCTGTCCCAAGTATGGGGATTACAGGCGTGTGCCACCACACCCAGCTCATCTCACCTCTTACTCTAAATATTTAATCATCATCTAACATTTTCTATAAAGAAGTCAAGTAGCTCTGGGTAGAAATAACATAAAGGAACTTGTCAACAGAAAAGGGACACTCAACCTCCACAAACTGCAAAGATTAATGAAAGAAAGGGGGAAATATATCCGGTGCATTTAAATGATTAGTGAGATAGCATAGGAGAATCATTTTCTTTACAAGTGAAATATTTTTTTTTTTTGTACTAGAGAGTGAGCCCAGGGGTATTCTACCTCCAACCTACACTCCCAGTTCTTTTTATTTTTTTGTTTTGAGACAGGGTCTTGCTAGGTTGCTGAGACTGGTCTTGAATCTGTGATCCTCTTGTCTCAGCTTCCCAAGTATTGGAGTTACAGGGATGTGTCACCACTCCCAGCTTATAAGTGAATTTTTTTTTTTTTTTTTTTTGCGGTACCGGGGATTGAACGCAGGGGCGTTCTGCCTCCGCGCTATGCCCCCGGCCCTATTTTTTTATACTTTATTTTGAAACCGGGTCTCACGAAGTTGCAGAGGGCCTCACTAAGTAGAGAGGGAGAGAGAGACAGGCAGAGAGAGAGAGAGAGAGAGAGAGAGAGAGCGCACGTGCGTGAGCTGAGGCTGGCCGCGAACCCGGATCCTCCGGTCCCCACCTCCCAAAGTACTGGGATTACAAGTGTGCGCCACCACGCCTGGCAGTGAAATATTTTAAATCCAGTGTAATCTTTAAAATTACTAGAGAGGGAAGTAATTTTCAGCAATACAACTTTTCTAATTCTTCTTGGTTTCAAAACTTATTTCTTTACAATAAAAAGTATCCAGGCACTAAACCTTGAGTCTTTGTATTTCATTTCGCTTTCACGAAGTGAGTATTCTTCATGCCAGTCAGTTGTGTATTTTTCTTCAAAGGTTTGGGGAAAACAGTTTGTACAGTCGGTTTGTGGGCTTTTTGTGAAATGCTTATATTTTGCTGATAACCTGTCCTTTGGTGCCCTCTGGTGGTATTAGTTGGTGAAAACAAGTAGTAGTTGTCTACACAGTGTACAACGTTTCTCTGTCTCTGTCTCTCACTGTACAGTGTATAATACAATACTGATCCACAAAGAAAAACTACCCACAAGAATCAGTGCGCACTTGTCAGTTGATTTAATCTTGCTTCACGTAAAACTCGTTAAAAGCTTTGAGAACATTAAGAGATAACAATGTCTATCCCCATAAACAAACTAGGTTCAAAAATCAGTGCCATAGGAAAAAATATACAAATCTTTAACAGTGAGACTACCAGAACTACATTAGTCTTATTACTTGTGTGCACATTATCAATAAATCCTCTCAAACTGAAACAAGTACATTGAAGTCATTGAAAATCAAATAAAAAACAAAACTATCCACTAACAGTTAGAAAGAATGGAATTTGCTGCACAATCTGAACCACAAACTGGGTGACAACAGTCGATCACGTGGCCCTATGGTATACAGTTGGCCACCATTTTTACCTTCCTCCTTTCCTTGCCCTTACATTTTAGGTCTATCTTTTCTCAATAGCACCGTGTTAGTCATCTTTGCATCACTTGTGAGCAAAACGCCTGCGACAACTCGGAGGAGGAGAGGTATATTTTGGCTCGTGTCTTCAGAGGTTCAGTCCATGGTTGGCTGGCTCCAAGGCAGAAGCATCCTTGCGGAAGGGTGTGATGATGAAAGCTGCCCAGCTCTTGTCAGGTGGAAGCAGCAGAGCAGAGGGGGATGGGAAGGGGGCAAGGACAGGTATAGCCCCCGGGTATAGCCACGCCCCCAGTGACCTACTTCCTCCAGTATGGCCCACCGACCTATTGTTCTTACCACCTCCCAGTAAGTCTTCCAGTTATTAATCCATCAAGTGGATCAATCCACTGATGAGATCCCCAGAGCCCTCATAACCCTCTTTTCACCTCTCCACGTTGTTTATTGCCTCATGCGTGAGCTTTTGGGGGGACATTCCAGATCTAAACCATAACAGACGTGAAGTTGGGTTTTAAAAATCCAGTCTGATAAATTTCTTAATTGTTGGTTACTGTGATTATCAATATATTTGGACTTATTTCTCCCCTCTTACTTTGTACTTTACATATGATGTATTTCAATGTTTGTTTTTCCCCTCTTGTTTTATTTTGAATTAATTGAACCTGTTTATTTGTATTTTATTTTTCATCCACTGATTAAAAAGATTAATTGAAATATTACCATGCCTATGTAACAAATTCTTAAGTTAATGGTCCTTAAGTTAATACTTTAAGAATGGAAAGTATTAAGAAGGTAACTTCATGAGCTGGGATTTTTGTCTTTCTTTTTCCACTGCTCTATTCCCAGCTGCTAGAAATATGCCAGGCAATACATGGAGCCCAGAACATTGTAAGTAAGTGCTGCTATTGTCCATTATTTTAGTTTTTTAAAAGTTCAACACAAATTTGACATCATCATCATCATCACTACAAGAACCTTGTTGAGACTTTCTTCTCTATTTACTATTTTATCGACTCATCATTACTTTTTGCTTTTTGCATCCTTTGGGAAGTCCATTTGTCAGATATTCCTTTGCTGGAGAATTGATGATGGTAACTATCTTAATTTTTATTTATTAAAAAAGTTTTGCCCATATGTTTGAAAAATTTTGCTGAGTACTTGATAGTAGATGAACTATTATTTTCTTTAAAAACTCTAAAGGTATTATTTCTCTATCTCCTGCCTTAGGTTTTAGCTTCTAAGAATATATGTCAGTCTAATCATTGTATTTTATTCTACAGAATGCCTGTGGCTTATTATTGGGTCTTTTCTTTCCTTTTTCATATAAGTTTTAATTTTTTTGTCCATGGATTAATTTCTTTTGTGGACTCCAGAAAATCCTATTTTCACTTCAAATATTGTCACTCTCTTTTCTCTCCTTGTAATATTCTAATTATATATGTTATACCTCACTTTATATTCCATGACTTTAACTTTCATTTCATTTATATATACATATATGTCTATATTTTGTTATTTATTTATTTATTTTGGTTTTCTCTTGGTTTGTTCTGAATTATTTTCTTCAAGTCTATTTTCCACTCCACTATTTCTGTTTTCTGCTGCATCTAATCTGCTATTTATCTCACTCATGGAATTATTATGAGCTTATTTCTTAAAATTGTATTTTATTTAAAAATTTCCTTGATTTCTCTTTTTTAGTCTCTTAGTCCTTGCTCATTTATTTAATCCCATCTTTTCTCTTTGAACATTTTGTGCATTGTCATTTTTTATTTTGTGACTGAAAATTCTAATATCTGAAGACTATTTTCCCCTACTGACTCTCACTTATATTTATTTTGTGTGTATTTTTCAAAGTTGTGATCCCACATCTGGTAGGCCTCACTCTAAAAATGCTGAGTACCTAAATTGGTGATTTTCCTCAAAGGAGGATTTATGTTTGCTTCTCTTGGCCCAGTTTATTGTTTGGACCTGAAAAATCATGGATTTTCAAGGGTCCTGGCTTAACATGAGAGTTCCAGGTCACCCCCACTCAACCCCTCACCTTTCTGTGGACCCCTTTCACTGAGGGTATTTGTCTTAACTATGAAGGAGAAATAAAGTTACAGGTTCAGAGTGAACCAAGAGAAGAGTATGCCTGGAAATTAGGAAACTGAAATGCCTCCAAGTAGTTGTGATACAAGCTGACAAAAATATATAAAAACCCAGCTGGGCGTGGTGGCGCACGCTTGTAATCCCAGTACTTGGGAGGCTGAGACAGGAGGATCGCAGGTTCATGGTCAGCCTAAGCTACTTAGTGAGGCCCTCCACAACTGAGTGAGACCCTGTTTCAAAATAAAGAATAAAATATAGCCTCTTTAAAAAAATTATACACACACACACACACACACACACACACACCAGACAGGAAGGACCAGCTGAAACTCAAAAATGATTTTTTTCCTATTTATGTTATCAGAAATACTGTGATTTGAATGTGTTCCCCAAATTCATTTATGAACACTTAATTCCCAGTGGAACAGAACTGGGAGGTGGAGCCTTTGGGGAAGTGTTTAGCTCACAAGTGCTCTGCCCTCATGAATGAGCTGATGTCATCACAAAGGGTCCCTTACTGCTGCTGCTGTCAGGTGAGGATGCATTCGTTCCTGCCAGGTGAGGATGCAGTGCTCCTCTCCTCTGGAGGATGCAGCAACAAGCTGCCATCTTGGAGCAGGGTGACAGCCCTCACCAGCCAGCCCTTGATCTTGAACTCCCAGCCTGCCGACCTATGAAGAATAAATTTCTATTCTTTATATATTACCCAGTCTCAGGTATTTTATTATAGTGACCAAAATGAACTAAGGCAATGCCCTTTGCTGATATTGTCCCATGATTTAAAAATAGTTTAAGCTGGGTGTGGTGGCGAACACCCATAATCCCAGTACTTGGGAAGCTGAGATAGGAGAATCACAGGTTCAAGGACAGCCTCAGCAACTTAAGGCCCTCAGCAACTTAGACCCTGTTTCAAAATAAAAAATAAAATAGGGCTGAGGGTGTAGCTCAGAGATAGAATGCCCTTGGGTTCAATCCCCAGTACCCTGCCACACACACTAAAAATGTAAACAAAAGTATATTTTATATTTTCAAAAAATAGTATCTTTTGTCATATAGTGGGAAATATGACATTTCTTACTTAACTGCTTGTGTATTAACTACCCTCAGTCTTGTTTTCCTTATTTTTTATTTATTTATTTATTTTTTTACTTTTTGTGGTACTGGGGTTATTGGGTTCTATCTCTGAGCTACAGCCCTAGCCCTATTTTATTTTTTATTTATTTATTTTTTTGTGGTACTGGGGATTGAACCCAGGGGCATTCTACCTCCAAGCTACACCCCCAGCCCTACTTTTTATTCTTTTATTTTGAAACAGGGTCTCACTAAGTTGCGGAGGGCCTCACGAAGTAGCTGAGGCTGGCCGCGAACCTGGATCCTCCTGTCTCAGCCTCCCAAGTACTGGGATTACAAGCGTGTACCATCACACCCGGCTTCCTATTTCATTTTTTACTTTAAAATAAGGTCTTGCTAAGTTGTAGAGAACTTTGCGAAGTTGCTGAGGCTGTCCTTGAACCTGTGATCCTTCTGTCTCAGCCTCCCAAGTACTGG
>PVJS01018845.1:0-34392 GCA_004027185.1 Glis glis | reverse complement strand
GGAGGGCCTCATTAAGTAGAGAGAGAGAGAGAGAGAGAGAGAGAGAGAGAGACAGGGAGAGAGAGAGAGAGAGAGAGAGAGAGACCTGAGGCTGGCCATGAACCTGGATCCTCCGGTCTCCGCCTCCCAAAGTACTGGGATTACAAGCGTGCGCCACCACGCCCGGCTATTCAGCTTACTTCTGATCTAATGTTCATATTTCCTCCCTACTGCTAACTTGGCATTTATTTTTTCTTATTTTTGTTATTTCTTAATATTTAAAGTTAGGGTTTTTTAATTAGGCTTTTATTGCTAAAAATGTCCTTCTTAATCCTGATTTTGATGTACCTCATAAGTTTTGGCATACAATATTTTCATTTTTGTTTGTCATGAGATAGTTTTAAAATTTTTACTCTGACTTCCATTTTAACCTAGTGGTTATTTAAAAGTATACACTATTGAAATGCATGAAAACTATAGTGTATACTCTCCCATTTTCTCCCTGTAACTGATTCCTACTTTTCACTCTGTTTGTGTATCTACAAAGGTGCTTGGAATGATTTTCCATTCTTAAATTTGTTAAGACTTATTTTGTGACTAACATGTAATCTATTCTGGATAATATCCCAGATGGATTTGAGAAGAATATATAGTTTTCTTTTTTTTTTTTTTTTTGCGGTACCGGGGATTGAACCCAGGGGCGTTCTACCTCCGCGCTACACCTCCGGCCCTATTTTTTATACTTTATTTTGAAACCGGGTCTCACGAAGTTGCGGAGGGCCTCACTAAGTAGAGAGAGAGACAGGGAGAGAGAGACAGAGAGAGAGACAGGGAGAGAGAGAGAGCTGAGGCTGGCCACGAACCCGGATCCTCCAGTCTCCGCTCCCAAAGTACTGGGATTACAAGCGTGCGCCACCACGCCCGACGAATATAGTTTTCTGATGATTGCTGGAAAGTCCTAATATTTCTGCTATTCCATTTAGTCTATAATGTTGTTCAAGTCAACTATTTATTAATTTTCTGTCTAAATGTTCATCTATTATTGAAAATGGAATAATGAAACATTCTAATATTATTGTATTATACTGAGTATGGTTGTATAGACACTCTCTATTCTATCCTCACAACTTTTCTGTAAATCTAAAACTATTCTAAATGTTTCTTATAAAGCTACAGAAGATGGACTATGTTCCTTAAATGATTTCAGATCCTTTTTCTCTTGAGGGGGGAATGTTAGGTAGGTATTTAGCCAGAGATGAGCAGGGCAGGGAAAGAAATGGGACAGGGAGGAGCCTTCCTCAGAAGAGATATGGTGAATATCCTACCCAGCTTGGTCAGAGACTTCCAACCCACTACACTGCAGCTTTAGATATCAGTGGGAAATTCCAACATGGCGAATTTAGCGCAGTCACATTAAGCTATAATCACCCAAAATTGCTATGCATGAGTAGGGGTGGGATCTCTGGACAGTATAAAAACTCATCATGTGGCAGACTCAATCCTTTCTTTTCATTCCCAGACCAGCTGGATCTGTGACCCTCCTGGTATAACCACCCAACAAAACCTTTCATGCTCACACTAAAAAAAAAAAAAATTGAGTTATTTACTATATTTCTCTGTTCTTATAGCATAAACAAACATGAATAACTAGGATACAAAACAAAATAAAAATCATTTTAATTAGTTATATTAATTTAAAAGCAAACCTAGTCATAAAAGTAGACTACAGAGGCCTTTCAGCCAGTTTTAAAATTAGTCAGAAAATATCAAATTCCATAGACAGAAATTAGTAAAGGATGTCTTATCAATTAAGCAGTTATAGCATTATTTAGGTACATCCTAGGCACGGGTATTTATATAATTAAGAAAAGATATTTATATAAGAAATTGTACATATTATGTTTTTAAACAAAGATGTAAATCAGTGGTAAAACATTTAGTTTTTAGCAAAACAAAGAATCTGATAAGGCATATTTCATTTTCTTATATATTTTTAAAATTCATAAAAGCTGTGGCATCAGAAAACTACATTGCAATGGATTTCAACATTTCTAAGATTTCACTAGAAGATAAACTTTCTAACAATCTGGCATTTTAAGTGAAAAAAATTAGAAAAAACCTGGCTAAAAATCATTGACATATCCATATTTCACTTTTCTTCTATGAAATGTTTATAAAAGCAGAGATAGTTGTCCTTAAATTGGAAATTCTAACATGAGAGTAAAAGTCAGTTTGGACTCACAAATTTTTTATGAAATAAAGCATATATTGGGGACATTTAAATGCTTCTTTAAGAATACAGTTTGTTGGACATGTTTCTTACTGTGAATAGATGATACAGATTGTGATATCCAGCTGCATCCAACTTTAGTTTTATGCTGACACTTCTAGTGCTAGGCTTAGTTAATGACTTTGCCTATAGCATGGAATCAACACATAGCCCAATGTTAATAAAACGTGGAGTGAAAAGCCGTCTGCTTATGCCACTTTAATCAGGTTTTGATTTCATTAAATGAATGATTATTAATATCAGACTTCCCCCTAATTTTAAAACCTTTTTTGAATGATTAATATTACATATATAATCAACTTACAGAAAACCTTATGATTATTTTCTTATAAATTATAGTATATTTTGATCTACTGCAGATTCTTTGTAATAACTAATCCAGGCTGTCAATATTATTTGTAAGAAAATGACTAAAACATGCAGCAGCATATATTTTGTTTTAATGAAATAAACTATGGCCATTAAAATTTTAAGTATGAGTGACAGGTAATGCAATTTTCCATGCATGAGAAGTGATTATTGTTATTAATGTGTGACATAAATACCCTTCATGCTATGTAACCTTATTTTCAACATAAGAAAAAATCGACTTAGTATTTGTATCGGTCAAGAGTGTCTTGTTTGTGCAGCACTAGCACAGTACTTTAAAATTTCAGTAGCTGAAATAAAGGTTCATTTCCTACAATGCAAATTCCATTTTAGCTCAGTGGGTGCTTTTCACTAGCTACATGGCATCACTCAAATGCAAGGGAGAACATATCGGGTCCACAAGACCACTCCTGGCCTCAGTGATTTCCTGGAGGGACTCACAGAACTCAGCATATAGTTGTACTCATGACTAGTATTTATTATAGTGGAAAAGATACAAAGAGGTTGACCACATGGGTACTCTGTGCCTATAACATACCAAAATTCCAAATTCATATTCTCTCTCTCTCTTTCTTTCTTTCTCTCTCTCTCTCTCTCTCTCTCTCTCTCTCTCACACACACACACACACACACACACACACACACAAACACAGTGTTCAACATAATCCGTAAACAGCCTGGACCACTATCAGTTAATTGTTTACCAGGAACATACTAAGAGCCAAATTCCAAGATGCCAACACTGCTTGCCAGTCTTGCAAGCAGGTCACTCTAAGGAGAATAATTTCAGGTCTACTATGTTAATCTCTTTTCTGCACAGGTAATGGGCAAGTTTAATTTTTATGTACCCAAAGTAATAAGAAAACTGAATTTAGATAAGCACTAAAATCTCTTCACTAATAACTAATTTTAACATTAAGAAGAATTCAAACATTACTGAATTTAGTGTTTTTATTTCTCTGAATAATGTTTTAGCAAAATATAGTAGGATTTTCAAGAAAAATTTGAAAACTTTGGCAGAATATTTTAATAGCAAAAATTTAGCTATTTTGACAAAATGTATAAGTCAAAAGGTTTAATGTTAATAGTAAATATTATACAAGTAAACAAGGTAGAAGAAGGTAAAAATAATAGCATTTGTTAAAAAATATCTATCAAGATTTATACTTACAGATACATACACACGATGCACATATGTACATACATACACATACATTACATGTATATATATATGATATGTACATTTATACACAGATATTTAATGCATATGCATAGGACATTTTAGGAAGGATACATGAATGAGTGGGAATTGATTTCATCTGGTGAAGGGAAGAAAGGTTTGTGGTATGCAATAAAAATTTATTGTCAATATACATATTTGAATATTTAAATTTGACAATATACATATTGTCAAAATCAAATTTATTCAATTTGATTTTTAGCCTACTCTTGTTAATTTTAAATAAAATTAGCTTTTATGGATTCATTTTTTGGTAGGATAAATATGTATAAATTTTTTCTCCACCAAAAATACAAAACTGTGGTATATACACACAATGAAATTTACTCAGTCATAAAGAACAAAATTATGTCATTTGTAGGAAAATGGATGGAACTTGAGAATATTATGCTAAGCGAGATAAGCCAGTCTTAAAAAACTAATTGTTGTATGTTTTCTCTCATATGTGGAAACTAGATAGAAATTGGGAAACAAGGGTAACCTCAGATAGAGAAGCACAGACTCCATTGGAGTTATGGAGGGGATTTAGGGGAGGGAAGAGGGGGATAGAGTCCTAATGAAGGCAACAGTTGAAACAATGTTATGTACATATATTAAATTACCAATGACAATCTCAAAGACATGTGCGGGGAAGGGGAGGAAGTGGGGTGGAATAGTGAGAGAAAAGCACCAAGTGTGTATGCATGTATATTTCTATCACTGTATACCTCTGTATGATGTATAATTACATTACACCAATAAAAGTATTAAAAAAAGTTTAAACAGACTAAACTTGACCATGGTAGATTGATTAAGTAATTTAGAATATATTCATGTAATTGAGCACTGTGTAGGGATTTAACATTATAGTATAGGAGGATATTTAATGGCATAGGAGAAATGCTCCAATAAAATATACAGATATATATTACACTTAACTATATATATTATACTTTATATATATATACATATATACACATATATATATATCATGATATATATATATCATGTATAGCCTTTTAGTATTAGTTGACATTGGTTCAAGAGTAGATGAACAAAAATAACTGATTATCATGCCAAAAAACATCATATTAAACACATAAACCTTATCATAAATCATAATACATAAAATTTAAATTGTGGGATATGATGATGAGGTAAGTTTCCACATGCCAGTCTTTATTTTTTTGCCTCAAATTTGCACTTCCTTGCCTCCAATTTTCAAACAATTCCTCAATGTTGTCAGCTATATGTACGGGCATTACACCTCTAATATTTATTGTGCCAGGCCCTTTCTAGATCAATCTTAAGGGAAAGGCATGTTTTATTTCTTATGATAATTTTTCCTTTCCTGAGAACTTTCTTTGCATTCATGTTGTCCTGCAGATGGACTCATAAGGATCTGTCTTTCTGATCACTTCATTAAGTTTGTATGTTCATCTATAAATCTCACATTTGAAAGTAATGTAAAATTGGTAATCTACATTACAAATAAAATATTACTTTCCAAGTCTATGAGATAAAAAGAGATTTTTAAGAAATGATACTTTTTGACATTAGTGAGCTGCAGTTGAGAGAGATATACCCCAATATATACATAGTGGGGATATTAGTAAAGTATTAATCTAGTAATTATTAAATATGCAACATATTAATCTAGAGATTAATTTGCTAATCCACATCCAAGGATGTTCATTTTAGGATGAGAAATAAAAAACAAATATATAAGTTATCAAAAATATTGATTTTCAAATTCAAGAGTGCTTTTGTAAGCAATCTAAATAGCAAAAGCTAAGAGAGTGGGTAGGTAAATTAACACATAACCATACATTTTATGCCTATTCTGTAGCAATTAAAATGAATAGTGTTTTCCAGACTCTTTAGTGCCACAGGAAAATGATTAGATACAGTGTTAATTTTGAAAAGCAATTATACTTTTGTATAAACTTTGATCTCATATAATTATGAAAGATAAATATATTGATATTTGTATACTAAAAAGTACTAGAAAGAAAAAGTAATCCTGCAGAGAGTTATTTCTTCTAGGCCTTGGGATGAAGAATGTTGTTTCTCCTATATTCCTCTCTAAAGTTTTAAAACAATTTACCATTATGGTATATTACTTTCAAAAATGCAAAACATGATGGCACCTTAGGAAGTACAGAAAAGTTAATAAAGTAAAGATGAAAGGAAAATGATTATATTATAAAACTATAACTTTTCAAATTACAAAGAATAAAGTATAGTAATAAATTTGATGCAGATCATGATATGAAGAGAAGTATTTAAGAAAGTATGTTTCATTGACAATTACAAGTTTCTGTACCCCATGGTATCTATTGATATATTTTTATAAACTGCCTTTCTTTTATATTTCTAATCACCATTTATTTAGACCTATCTGGTGACTTTCAAAGTATACATGAAAAATGACATTATTTTAATGATATAGTATGGCATTAAAATGCCTTAAGTAATTAAAGAACTAAAATTAAAAATAATTTTTCAGAAACTATGCATTCTTGAGCACTTTGCATATCAACCACTTCTAACCCCATGCAAAGTAAGGGTGTTGAATTATATCAGCATCCCTTCCTTCTTACAAAGAATGGAAATATTTAGAAACTCCTTAATGGACTCATCATTTATTGGACCCTACTTTATAATCATAATGAGAGAATAGAAAGCAAACATGAAACTTTTCCCACATTTTTATTTAATCATTGCAACATCTTCATAAGCCTTGTGTCAAAATTCTTCCTTACAAATGCTAAAGTCAATTCTAAATTTCAGAACTTATTAGTAGGTGATGGATAGAAAGTGACTACATTAAGGTAAATAAATTACAACATGACTCATTTATTTTATTTTTAAATGTCTTAGCATATTTAAAACCTCTTCTATCCCAACCAACATTATGTATTAATTTAGAACATTATTCTATAATTTGAAGCATAGATTAATAGGTTAATGTGGGTGGGAGAGGGAAAGTGTGCATACCCCCACGTGTGTGTGTGTGTGTGTGTGTGTGTGTGAGAGAGAGAGAGAGAGAGCGAGAGAGAGAGAGCAAGAGAGAGACAGAGAGACAGAGACAGAGAGATAGAGACAGAGAGACAAAGCAGGGAAAAATTTTCTGTCCTTTCTCAATGTTTAAGAGAGGGCAAATTTCAATTTGAAAAATAACAATTTGGAAAAAGGCAAAGTTATATATCATTGTGGAGGATAGCAGGGGTACTCAGTTTGATGGAAAGCTTAGTAACGCTGTGTTTAGGGTCTTCCACTAAGAGGAAAAAATAATGACACTGAACCCTGAACCTAGACCTGACATCTTCATAGTTGATTTACAGTAGCATCTGCAGAGGGGAAGGTCACTGTGCTGAATAAGCAGCTAATGTGGCTCAGGGAGAAGGTCATTTGTGTGTATTGTAACTTCTCATCATTTAAGAAGCAAAGAGAATTTGGAAACTAGTACTTGACATTTTCAGAGAATTATTATAGTGCTAAAGAGTTCAAAGTGTTTATTCTTGATACCTGGAAAATAAAGTGCCATTTGCTCTGAAGTTTTCAAACAAGATTGCTGTGCCAAAGTTTAATCAGCATTCAGCCAAAAATACGAGTGTGGAAGCTGAATTTTTAAAGATTCCCCTTCTTAGGCCTTTTGTAACAAAGACAAATAAAAGTGGAATGTTAGGACAAGATGAAACTTGTGTTTTCTTCTAAAAATTTTCTATTCAGCATGTCAAAACAAAAATAGTAACTTAATTTTATATTCTAATGCCTTCATTATATTTGTGACAGGCTTCTAACTTCTCAGTAGAGCCTCAATCTAGAGTTCCTTGAAAACACATATGCAGGTTCAAGTGCGCAGTGCACACAAAACACACACACACACACACACACACACACACACACATCAGAGGAACACAAATAGGAAAGGAAGTGCTGAAGTTATCTCTGTTTACAGATGGCATGATTCTATACCTAGAAGAGCCTAAAAACTAAACCAAAAAACTACTGGAGCTGATAAACAAATTCAGCAAAGTAGTAGAATACAATATCAATCTAAAAAAAATCAGTACCTTTTCTATACTCCAATCATGAATCCACTGAGATAGAAATCCAGAAAACTATCTTATTCACAATAGCCCCCAAAAGAACAAAATATCTAATAGTAAACCTAAACAAGGAGGTAAAATACCTCTACAATGAAAACTATAAAACACTAAAGGAAGAAGTTGAAGAATACCTTAGAATATCAAAAAGTTCTCCCATGCTCTTGGACAGGTAGAACAAATATCATTAAAATAGCCATTCTACCAAAAGTTATCTACAGACTCATTGCAATATCTATTAAAATACCATAGTCATTCTTCATAGAACTAGAAAAGTCAGTCCTAAAATTCATATGGAATAAAAAAAGACCCAGAATAGCCAAAATGGTTCTCAGCAATAAGAACCACGCAGGAGACATCACAATACCTGACTTCAAACTATACTGCAGCTCTATACTAATAAAGAAAGCATGGTATTGGCACAAAAACAGACATATAGACCAATTCAAAAACAAACCCACACACATACAACCAATTGATTTTTGACAAAGAGGCCAAAAACATACATCGGAGAAAATAAAACATTTTCAACATATGGTGTTGTCAAAACTGGTTATCTATTTGTAGAAGATGGAATTAAATCCCATCTTCTTACCTTGCACAAGAATCAACTGAAGATGGATCAAAGACCTGGAAGTTAGACCAGAAACTTTGCAATTAGTAGAAGAGGGCATAGGTCCAATGACATATAGTCACTAGTAGAAACTGTGTCAATAAGACCCCCAAGGCACAAGAAATTAAAACATAGATTAATAAGTGGGATTGCATTAAACTAAACAACTTCTATGCAGCAAAGGAAACCATAAAGAACCTTAATTGAAAGCTGACAGAATGGGAGAAGATCTTTGCCAGCTACTGTACTGATAGAGGATTAATATCTAGAATATACAAGAACATAAGAAACTTACCACTATAAAAAGAACCCATTAAAAATGGGCAAGTGAACTAAATAGACACTTCACAAAAGAAGGACTACAAATGGACAATAATATATATATATATAATATAGTATATATTATAATACATATATATTTATATATATATATGTTCAACATAATTAGCAATCAGAAAGATGCAAATCAAAACTACACTGAGATTTCACCTAACCCAATTAGAATGGCAATCATCAAAAACACAAACACTAATAATGTTGGTGAGGATATGAGGAAATAGGAACTGTGATATATTGTTGGTGGAATTGAAAATTAGTGCATCTACTTTGGAGATCAGTATGGAGGCTCCTCAGAAGAATGGGAATGGACCATATGACCCAGCTATACCACTCCCCAGTATCTATCCAAACGGGTTGAAACCAGACCACTGTAGTAACTCATGCATATCTATGTTTATGGCAGCACAATTCTCAGTAGCCAAATTATGGAACCAGCCCAGGTGTCTATCAACAGATGAATATATTACAAAATTATGGGATATACACACAATGGAATTCTACTCAACCATAAAGAAGAACACAATTATACCATTCACAGAAAAATGGATGGAACTGTAGAATATTATGCTAACTGAGATTGGTCAGTCACAAAAAGTGAAAGGTCAGATGTTTCTCTCATATGTGGAAGCTAGGGAGAAACTGGGATACAAAAGGGACTCTAGACAAAGAAGGAGAAACCTTAGTAGAGTAATGGAGGGGGTGTAAAGGAGGGAGGCAGGTGGGGGGAGGGAGATTAGATGAAGGAGACACTACAATGGGGGCATGATGTACATACACAAAATTATCAATGCCAATCTTAATGTTGTTCATTGGGAGGGTGGGGGAGCAAGATGGGAGTCGAGAGAAGGCTTACTGAGTGCTGTGTGCATGTATGTCTCTATCACTCTGAACTTCATCATGATGTATGATTACAATACACTAATAAAAAAATAAACAAACAAAAATATATAGAAAATGCATATTCATAAAGACAGTAGAAGAGAGGTTACCAGGGTGCTGGGGAGAAGAGAAAATGAAAAGTTATTGTTTAATGAGTGCAGAGTTTCTGTTTGAGGTGATGAAAAAGTTTTGCAAATAAATAGTGGTGATGGGTGCATAAAAATGTTAAAGTTAAAATTTTCTTTCTAGAATATAAGTATTCACTTGCAGTAGCTTTTCTGGCTTCAGATTTCTGCACAGAATTCAAAGAATAGTAAAACTAAAATAATAAAGGAAATTAGAATAAAAATTAAAAAGGGCTAGCATTTTCCACTTTATTGTGTTTTTCTTGATATGTCTTAAAAACTCACAGGTTTATAAATAACTCTTCATAATCCTTTCTGTTATTTTGAATAAGTTTTTCCTCAGACAAATTTTATGGTTCCTGCTTGTCTATAGCCCACCAATATCACCCAGCTATTGTGATAAGGACTCTTCACTCTCACATGCAAATGTTCAGTGGGTGGTTAAAAGCACTGATAAAGACTTGTCATCGTGGTCTCCATTTGCATATGTCTCCTTTGTTGAGTCATTTTGGATTTCAGGAACAGGTCTGATTGAGAAATATATTATGATGATTCAAAACTACCTCCCAAGCAATAGCAAGTTTCTTATCTGAACAAGGGTTTGCTTGAGATAATGAAGGACCAGACCCCTCCTGAACAGCATCACCTTCTTTGGCAGCTGTGCAAACCCTCTAGCTATGAAATCCCCAACACTTGCCCTCATTGCCCTTTCTAGAAAACTTCAAAGTCATTGTCAGCCCCTTGAAGACAGGGCTAAGGACAGGGGACCCTCCTCTTCCTGGTGTAGCTTCACTAATAAAAGTTTCTTTCCTGCTTCTCACCATTGTTTTTTCTATTTGGTTTATTTTTCTACCTGGTTTTTGGGGTAAGTGTCTTGACCTGATTTGTTGGCACCTCCAGACCACAGCCTCTGGCCTAGGACTCCTGTAACACTACTAGCTACATCTAGTTTCTTTCATGTAACAGTACACTTTATAGGTCACATTATGAGTTGAGTCATATCAACCCATACAGACTGAATACACATCATTGTTTATTCAGTTCATCATGGGGCACATTTGCACATGTATGTGTAAGAAAAATCCTTGGAAGTAGACTAGCTAACAGGTGTAGACATTTAAAAGTTTTGATATATGTTGCTGATTGCATTCCAAGTTATATCAATTCTACTCACAGTAACTTTAGATTTGAAGTATTTATCCCCATTTAACAATTACATATTATTTTAATATTCCATTTACTATTTTAATATTTTAACTAAATGCTATTTTTTAATATTCTGTTTACTATTTTAACCAGTTACTATTTTACTAGTTTATTCAAAATAAAATTTCATAATTACATTTACTTTTTACTTTTATATATTCACTTATTTATTTATTTTACTTTTAATTAATGACTAGTATTTTTATAGTTCATGCACTCAACAGCATTGATTAAGCAATATATATTTTCTTCAAAATTTATTATGCCAATGTATATTTTCTCCAATAATTTATTATTTGGTACATATAGAATATGTATAATAAATGGCATATGCATTTAGGTTTATTCTGAAATATCTATCCTGCCTTTCAGACGTATAAATTCATGTATCAGTCTCCCACTTAAAAATTATGTTCTTAATGATGTATAAATACATCGTTAAGAAATCACATATGAGCCGGGCGTGGTGGCGCACGCTTGTAATCCCAGTACTTTGGGAGGCAGAGACCGGAGGATCCGGGTTCATGGCCAGCCTCACCTCTCTCTCTCTCTCTCTCTCTCTACTTAGTGAGGCCCTCCGCAACTTCGTGAGACCCAGTTTCAAAATAAAGTATAAAAAATAGGGCCGGGGGCATAGCGCGGAGGTAGAACGCACCTGCGTTCAATCCCTGGTACCGCAAAAAAAAAAAAAAAAAAATCACATATGGCTATTCAGTGTCATTTAATTAACCTTAATTACGAGAATTTTCTCAACTATTGTATTTTCATGTCCCTATAAATGTTAAAATAATTTTCTTTGGTTATAAATGTGTATTATTTGAGAGCCTATAAGTATAGATTAATATATCAGAATATTTTCTGCTTTATCTGAAATTGAATGACCAAAATAAATTTTTGTAAAGAAAAGTGTATATTTATTTTCTTATATGGCATGATACCCAAGGACATGATGCTGTTGAGGTTAGCTAAAAGTCAATAGTTCAAAGCTTAAATCTCCTTTTTTTTTCCCTTTTCTGCATTATTGTTCTTGCTTTTTTGACTTTTGACCTCAAACTTGTCCCTGATGGGCTTCATGCCGGTGTGTCATCTTAAGGCATACCACCCAAAGTCTGAAGTCATGGAAAGAAATGTTTGTTTATTTTTTTTGAGGGGGGGGGGAGTACTGAGGTATTCTACCCAGCCCTTATTATTATTTTTATAGAAGACAAAGCAGCTCTCCCCCCAAAGGGGGGGTCCTGGAAAGGGAGTGATCTTATTTTTTGATTTTGGGGGGGGGTTGGTACTGGGGATTGAACCCAGAGGCACTCTACCGCCAAGCTACACCCCCAGTCCAATTTTATTTCTTATTTGGAAACAGGGTCTCACTAGGTTGCTGAGAGTCTCGCAAAGTTGCCAAGGTTAGCTTTGAACCTGCAATCCTCCTTTCTCAGCCTCCCAAGTACTGGGATTAGAAGCGTGCGCCACCATGCCCGGCTAAGAGATGTTTCTTTATGTTTAGAGTGAAGGAAGTTTTTTAGGCATTCTCTAACAGATATCCTCTGATATTTGAGAATTCTATTGATGCCTATTTTTGTACAAATCTCTGACAAGTAGACTAATCAAGATTCCCCTCCTAGCATCGAGACAGCGTCAGCTTTCATTAAGGCACAGGGCAGCCAATACCTAAAGGAGGAAGTGTTTCTGTTTTCAAGAGAGAAATAGTGAAAGGCTGCTGTGTAGGTAAACACCAGAGTCAGCAACACTTAATCTAGGGAGACTTGAAATATTTAAGCTATTGATTCTTTTTAATCCAAAAATCACATTTAGCAGTCTACCTACTCAAGTCTTATGTAATCTGCTACAGATTTGGTTTGTTTACTTCATATAGAACTTGCATAGTTCTTGGTATTATTTTTCCTTTAGAGATTTATATTTTAAAGTTGTTTTATGTGTGCATATTTATATGTATACATATTCTACATACATATATAGAATATGTATAATGAATTTATGTAAACTTTCATATAAATTTATGTAACATTTATACATGAATATATATACATATATATAAGTATGATATATATTATATATAATTTAGTGTAATCAATAAAAATTTGAGGAGATATATTGCCTATAATATAATTTCTGTTGGCTAAACATGTTTCTAGTATTGAATCTGGCACTAAAAACACATTTGATACAGAGAACCAAGTTTGCCTGTTTTGAATTCTAGCTTCACAATTTACTAGGTAAATTTACTAGGTAGATGGTCTTTTACAGGTTACTGAATCTCTCTGTGACTCAGTATTTTCATAAGTAAAATCAGCTGTCAATATCATCTACCTCATGACAGAGTTGCTTAAAAATAAAGGGAAAAATACTATGAAAGCAAGATTGAAAAGAAAATACTTCTCCAAATGGAGTTAGGAGGCTCTTATAGAAGCAGGAGGGATGTAGGATTCCAGCTGCTGCTTGGAATGTGAACTCTGGTCCTGCCCACACTTTGACCACAGGCATCTAGAAGGATCTAAGTGTTCGGACAACTACATTGTACCCAGAGGCCCAAGAGGCATTTTTAGAGGTCATCAGACTCATTTTTAATGCACATTTCCATTCTGTTTATAAATTCTTTTTTTTTTTATCTCCTATCAGTTGTTGATCCCATTTCTTCTCAAAATTTCCTGGCCCATATCAGCTCCTGCTTTTTCTTCCTTCCTTAGAACACTGATTCAGAGCTTTATGAACCTGTAATTCCTAAGACCTGAACTGCAATTCCTGAACTGCAATTCCTAAGACCTCAAATAAAGTCCTTTTTATATTTTTCAGTTTCTTAGTTTTGGCTGATGGATAGTTGTTAGGAAATGGAGTAGTTGTGGAGGTTAATATTCACAAAACAAATGCATGATAAGTGTTAATTGATATTTATTGTCCTTATTAGTAATGATACTGTCCTTTGTCTCGCTTTCATAATAGATCTGTCTTTTGCAGTGTATGGAACTTGTGAAAAGGATTAGATACATAATTAGAGTAACTGAGACAGTATTAAGATAATATATTCTAGATGATTCTGATTGAATGAAACAATTACTATAATGGAATCTTAGCCAAGCGCTATGGGAGACCGAAAGAAGGATCAACTAACTCACTTTCTGGAGAGATAAGGAAACTCTGGACAAAATCTGTGATATTTGAACTGCTACTTTATAAAAAAGTAGACTTTAGCCGGGCGTGGTGGTACATGCCTGTAATCCCAGTACTTGGGAGGTGGAGACTGAAAGATCCAGGTTTGCAGCCAGCCTCAGCTACTTAGTGAGGCCCTCCACAACTTCGTGAGACCCGGTTTCAAAATAAAGTATAAAAAAATAGGGCCGGCAATGTAGCTGGGAGGTAAAATGCCCCTGGGTTCAATCCCCAGTATCACAAAAAAAAATAGACTTTAAAAAAATAGGTCAAGTTGGAAGGTTGGAAGCTTAAAACTATGGTATAATTTCCTGAAAAAAATCTGAAGTTAACTGAGAAGAAACAAACCAAGTTTTCCACTTGCCAATGAATATGAAACTCTTAGGATCTGTTATTATTTCTTCTGTAAAACATATGTAAAAACATATGATTGAAATACTTGAGATTTAAAGAAGAGAATGAAAATGTTGGGTCTTTAAATACAATATTTCAGGATTTTCTAATCTGTTTACCAGACAATCAAATCTTCAGGTTAAGAACTAGTACAAGTTGAAAAGTGTTCATATTGAATTTGCCTTGAGAGACCAGATTTTGTGCTTCTTAAGTGACAGAGGAAAACAAAACAAACAAAACAAACTGACTAAGCATCACAATTTCCTTCTGCTTGGAACAATCCTCATACCTGTCCTTCAGAGAGACAGCATGGCCCAAAACATTACAAGTGCTACGGGCTTTGGGCCAAAAATTTATGGTACATCTTAAAATGTTTTATTTGTTAGTTTAATAATCTCCAGGCTGTATTCCAAGACCAGTAACCCCCTAGAGAAGTGTCAATTAGGCTATCAGAGACCATTTCCACGCTGTGGAAAATATTATTTCAAAAGGCCCTTGTGAAAACAGGAAAAGAGAAACAAACTAAAAAGGCAACTTGAGAGGATAAAAAAAGACTGTTGGAAACCTCTTCTTTTTCTTTTAAAACATCAATTGAAGTAGAAAATAAAGGTAGTGTCACTACTGTGCTTTACATGTCTATAAAGCATTGTAGTTTTTTATGGCTATGGTACATGTCAATAAAATAAAACAAAATAAAAATCTTAGACCCTTTGGAATATTGCCGAGAAGTAAAAAAATCAAATAAAAACCCGACTTCCCTCTGAAGGAAAAATCTTATTAAAAGGATCAGAAGTGGTTTCTGGGATATCACAGGCACTTCAGAATTTTTCAAGATTTTTTTAAAAAAATAGTAAAAATAGTTCTTACCAAATTTTGCCAGAAAATATTTACTGTCAGCAGAATCTAATCAATAAAAGGGAATCACATAATACATAAACTCCAAAATATAATGTTGTAAAACTAAAACAAAGAAGTAGGAGGTTCTCCAGCAAACAGAGAGGAGGAAAATGGCTAATCCTCAAATCCTACTTCCTCACAAACAGGTTTTAGGACAACCCAAGACTGAGGATTCAATTAATGGTAGTAAATATGGGTGGAAGCAAACTAAGGGAAGACGTTGTGTTTTCCTTCCTTTGGCATATGAGAAATTAAAATAGATATTTGAGGAAATAAGTGAAGCCGGGCGTGGTGGTGCATACCTGTAATTGCAGTACTTGGGAGGCTGAGACAGGAGGATGGTAGGTTCATTTGTGGCCAGCCTCAGCAATGTAGCAAGATTCTTAGCAACCTAACAAGACCCCATTTCAAAATAAATATGGCTGGGGGTGTATCAAGGAGGTAGAACACCCCTGGGTTCAATTCCCCAGTACCAAAAAAAAGTGAAATAGATGTCAAATAAAAGGGTTGATCCTTTCTGATGGCAATTAGAATTATGAAGTAAATGCAAACCTCATGAAGATAATAGACCTCCCAGAAAGCTAAGGGAAACTGAAATTAGAAAACAACAAAATCTCACAAGAGTAAGCAGAGCCAACCAGTGTCCTCTAAAGAAAATGTAATCCTGTCTCAGCCCTTGACTAACTGTAACAGTCAAGTTAGTTACTTAACGCAATCATATGTAGCTTTTCTTATTTATATAAGGGATAATAATTGCACTAACTTCATAGTACTGTAGCAAGAATTAAATTAGGTAATTGTATGTAAAAGCCTTAAAAGAGTGTTTGCAATTATTACTGCTTCCACTGGGACTTTACATTCTTCTGTCTTTGCCTTATTGTCAAAATACTAAAAACTGGACAGAACAGAAATTACACAGGCCTCCTATTGCAGATGGGAAGCAAAAGCTGACTACTTTCTGTTATAGAAAGAAGAAAGTCAAGTAATTATCACCATATTAGAGAAGATAAAATACTCAACTATAATCACCCAAACATCTAACCCAATCAGAATGGCAATCATCAAAAAGTCAAACAACAATAAATGCTGGCAACGATGTGGGGAAATAGGAACTCTTCTACACTGTTGGTGGGACTGTAAATTAGTGTAACCACTATGGAGATCAGTGTGGAGATTCCTCAGAAAACTGGGAATGGATCCACCTTATGACCCAGCTATACCACTCCTGGGTATCTTTCCAAAGAAATTGAAATCAGAATATTATAGTGATACATGCATATCGATGTTTATAGCAGCACAATTTATAATAGCCAAATCATAGAACCAATCCAGGTGTCTATCAACAGATGAGTGGATTACAAAATCATGGGATATACACACAATGGAATTCTACTCAGCAAAAAGAAGAACAAAATTATGTCATTTGCACACCGGGCATGGTGGCACACACTTGTAATCCCAGTACTTTGGGAGGCAGAGACCGGAGGATCTGGGTTCGCGGCCAGCCTCAGCTCGCTCACTCTCTCTCTCTCTTCCTGTCTCTCTCTCTCTCTCTACTTAGTGAGGCCCTCCGCAACTTTGTGAGACCCGGTTTCAAAATAAAGCATAAAAAAATAAGGCCGGGGGTGTAGCGCAGAGGTAGAACGCCCCTGGGTTCAATCCCCCCCCATACTGCAAAAAAAAATTATGTCATTTGCAAGAGAATAGATGAACCTGGAGAACATTATGTTAAGTGAGATTAGCCAGTCAAAGAAAGTGAAGGGTCATATGTTTTCTCTCATATGGGATACAAGAGGGACTTTGGATAATGGAGGAGAAACTCCAGTGGAGTGAAGGAGGTGATCTAGGGTAGGGTGGGGGGAAAGAGAATTAATGAAGCAAACACTTCCATTGAAATTATGTCCGTATGTGAAAACACCAACGTCAATCTCAATATTATGTTTGGGAAAGGAGGGAGTGGAGAGGGAGCCAGGGGAAAGCCCATCAAGTGCTGTATGCATGGATGTCACTATCACTATGAACTACATTATGATATGAGACTATAATGTACCAATAAGAGTATAGAAAGGCTGTGTAAATAAACATATTTGTAATAGGTAAAACATAAAATAAAAATGATATGGTATGTAAAACCCAAACGTAAGGAGGGGAAATAAATTCTTTACATAATTGTATTCTATAGAATAATTTAAAAGGTATATTTAATTAAAATATTTCAAGAATGTAATAATGAAACCACAGAATGAAAGAAAAATGCTTGATACAAAGAAATATGACCAATCTTATTACAGAGTTTAAACTGATCCTAGGTGCACAAAGGACAGAGAATAAATGCTCTGCTATGACATAGAAGTAATATTAAGGTAATGGCAACAAAGATAGATAAAAATGACCACCAAACTATTGAAATTTAAGGATAAATAATTGTTCAGATTTTCAGGGATATGTAAAGCATGTCAACCGTGAGGAGGTAACATTACTTACCATTTAGTTTCCAAAGATAAAAGAGTACTGGCTATATTTGAAAGAAAGCATGAACCTTGAAGAACTATTAGCCAATAATAATAAAATAAAATAACATAAAATAAAATAACATAAAATAAAATAACATAAAATAAAATAAAATAAAAAAATAAAGAGCTCATGAATGGAGAATATGAAATAAAATTGCCAGGAAAATATGTGAGTAAATTCAAATATCTAGAAAATTCCATGATGTGAATTAGCAACATTGAGAAATTCCATTTTACAAATACGGAATTTTATTTCAATTTTAAATTTTTGACATGGTAAATTAACACTATGGTTATTCAAAATAAAGTGTTTGAGTTGGGTGTGATGGCACACTCTTGTAATCCCAGTACTTGGGAGGCTGAGACAGAAGGATTGCAAATTCGAGGACAGGCTCAGCAATTAGTGAGACTCTCATCAACCTAGTGAGACCCTGTTTCAAAAGTAAAAATAAAATAGGCCTGGGGGTATAGCTCAGAGGTAGAATGCCCCTGGGTTCAATCCACAATACCACACAAAAAAATAAAAAATAAAGTGGTTGGGGAGGATAAATAAGAGAAAGTATGAAAAAATTTCAAAGACTGTAAATGCAAAATGAAATTAAAGGGAGTGTTTAATATATTTTTGTTTTGTTGTAGGTTATTTTTCCAGAATTAAATGATTTTATGGTAACACCTATATATGAAGATCAAAATTTCTAAAGTTTAATTACTTTTCCACTAAATTTAAATTGCATAAATATTATTTCAAAATATTTCAAAAACAAAAAATTTTACAATAACAAAACTAACAACAAATGAGCTATTTGCTAGAATTAAATATGCCCAACTCTTAATGTTGGCATGTTTTGAGTCATGAAAATTGTCATATTCATCATAGGTTTTGATTCTTGGGAGTTGTCACTTTCTTCTTTAGGTTTGATGCATTTATTAAGTATAAAACTTTTTATTCTGCTATATAAAGTGAGTTTATTTGAAATATTAGCAATGAAGCAATATTCATAATTATTAACTATTACAATAAAATATTTTCTAAGACATTTTAGTTTCCTTTCTATTATAATTTTCTTATGTCTTCAGCCACATGTATACAAATGTCCTTGTGCATCTCTCTACGG
The DNA here is from genome assembly GCA_004027185.1 of Glis glis. Classification (NCBI taxonomy): domain Eukaryota; kingdom Metazoa; phylum Chordata; class Mammalia; order Rodentia; family Gliridae; genus Glis; species Glis glis. The sequence continues at coordinate 15,184 of PVJS01018845.1, read as the reverse complement.
TTTGGTTTTGTATGGTATCATAGCACATTCCTATTGATTTAATCTCATTTTAATTGATAATACTAAGAAATATAGTACTCATTTTCTGAGCCATATGATGTTCCATAATTATTATTAACATTCTAGACCATGTGCAAAGAAAGGTAAATCTTTTATACCGTTCTTTTTTTCTTTTTTTACTAGATATCTAGAGGATATATAAATAGATTGTATATATATATTGTATATATATATGTCTATATATATTTCTCTTCTTATGAATGTCAGAAACTCTTACTATTCTATCTCTTTGCTTTTATACACCAATGATTTTTATGCCTTGAAAGCAAATAGAATGTTTTTGTTCACAAGAAGTATATCAGTATATATTTTCAAATTTCGTAAAATTTTTCAAATTTTACATAAACATTGACTATGATTTGAATGTATCCTCCCAAACTCATGTATTGTAAACTTTTGTGTGTGTGTGTGTTACCAAGGGTGTTCTACCTCTGAGCTACACCCCTAGCCCTTTTTATATTTTATTTGGAAACAGGGTCTAACTTAGTTTCTGAAAGCCTCACTAAATTGCTGAGGCTGGCCTTGAACCTGTGATCAACTTATCTCAGCCTCCCATGTACTGGGATTACAGGCATGGCATGCAGCACCGTACCCAGCTAGGTATTGTAAACTTAATCCCCAATTCCACAATATTTAGAGATGTGACCTTTGGCAGGTGATTAGGTCAGGAGGGTTCTACTCTCGTGGATGGATTGATGCAGGTATAAGAGGGTTTGCCAGAGGAGTCTGTCCCAGTTTGTCCTCCCACCTCTTGCTCTGTGAGGACAAAGTGTTTCTCCTGTTCAGAGGATGCAGCCTTCAAGAAAGATGATGTTAAGAAAGATGCAGCCTTCAAGAACGATGATGGCTCTCACCGGACAACAAACATGCTGGTACCTTGATATTGGACTTTCCTGCCTCCAGAACTATGAAAGAATATATTTTAATGTTTTTTTGTTTGTTTGTTTTGTTTTAGATGTTCTTTAATTTTTATTGGTGCATTGTAATCATACATCATGATGAAGTTCAGTGTGATAGAGGCACATATGCACACAGCACTAGGTGAGTTCTCCCCCAGTTCCCACCCACTCCCTCTCCCTCCCCACCTTCCCATGCGTGACACTGTCATTGGCATTGATAAATTTGTGTATGTGCATCATGTCCATTGAAGTGTTTTCCTCTACAAGTCTTTTATAAGTCAGTCTATAGTATTTTGTTATAGCAAGAAAAAAATGGAATAAGACAACATTACCTTATACACTTCAGTGGAGCTGGTGCCTCATTATTTCAGCAGAGTCTATCATCAGCAAACAAGAAATAGTGCGGAAACACTAGGGAACTGAGACACAGTTTGTAAAGGAATGTTATCCAAGCACTCATATGTGATGGTGGTGCCACTACAGTTAGAAATGAAGTAAAACCAAAAACACCAAGAAGGCAAAAAATGTAGACAAAATTTACATGGAGCATAATACCTACAATAGTAAGGAATAAAGATAACTTAAGGGGGGCCTTTCAGTAAAATTCTACTGATAATGATGAAAAATAATGACATTAGATAAAAAGTAAATTGCATTTATCATAAAATTTATAATCCCTAAGAAGGTGTTTACTCAAATTTATCTTTTTTTCTTTATTGACATTAATATTATATTATGCAAATTTCAAAACAGTAATGAGTTTTCTAGTGTCTATTCATTTCATAAAATATAAAGGTTGAACACTAAATGTAATGCTTAAAGATACAGGTGTTAGAAAAGAAAATACTTCATCTATAGATATTAATTTGAATCAAGGGTTGTAAAGCCAGGCATAGGGAATCTATGTGGGAATAAAAATTCTGATAAGAAAATTCTAAATTGAGAACAAATTTCATGTTATTGTAAACATTGAAAATTTATTCAAGAAGTTAAGGATTGGGTTGGAAAAAATATCAAATTAAACAAAGATAATGTTAATTAGTGTCACACTTTTAGGCAGGACAAATGAATACTGACATTTTACTTCTAACCTTGGAGATCATAAAGAGCATTGTCCTAAATAACTGTCTTACATTTTTGATATGCCAAGGACTCTTAATACCTATAATACACCTATAATAAATCTAAAGTCCTGAAAATAGACCAAAAGTGGAGAAGTGCAAATTTAAAATCATCATCCCAGCCGGGCGTGGTGGCGCACGCTTGTAATCCCAGTACTTTGGGAGGCAGAGACCGGAGGATCCGGGTTCACGGCCAGCCTCACCTCTCTCTCTCTCTCTCTCTCTCTCTACTTAGTGAGGCCCTCTGCAACTTCGTAAGACCCGGTTTCAAAATAAAGTATAAAAAATAGGGCCGGGGGTGTAGAGCGGAGGTAGAACGCCCCTGGGTTCAATCCCTGGTACCGCAAAATGATAAATAAATAAATAAATAAATAAATAAATAAATAAATAAATAAAATCATCATCCCTCCTCGGGTGCTATTCAACTAGGCAGTCCCCTTGGCCGCACTGGGATTTAGTTCCACATCAGCAAAATAAAATAGGTGAAGTTTAACAATTGGTCTTTGTAAAACTGCAAATTATAATTAATTTGTTCAAAATTTTAAATTATGTTGATTTATGAGGTCTAAAAGTTTGGCTTATACCATTTAAATTTTATCAATCTATTTCCTTTCTAAAGTTTTCTTAAAATGAATACTTAACTATTGACTCTTTGGATCAATTGTTTATCTTCATATAATCTTTCTTTTTTTACTTTTAACAATAATGCTTGTAGTTTCCCTATTCTATGTCAAAAACTTCTGCAGTCTTAGGAATTTCATCTAAATGCATGGCTTTTCCCAAAGACTTAAGGTATGTGTAAAGAATAGAGATAGGAAACTTATTAAAGATTTCACATTTTACTACTTGATTATGTGCATACATCACCATCATCCACCTCAACCTCATCAGAACAAATGTGTGTGTAGTTGGCATATGTGTGTGTATAATATGAAGAAATGCTTCATATTTATTTTGCATACACTAATTCTTTTAGTCCTTTTAACAAACCATTGTGATAGATAATTCTGTAGATGTGAACACAGAGGCTTCAAAAGGTTAAATATGTCAAAAAGATGCAACTACCAAGTAACAGCTTCTTATTTTTTTTTTATGTTTTTATTGGTGCATTGTAGTCTCACATCACAATGAGTATCAGTTTGGTGTTAACATACATGCACACAGCTCTTGGTGTCCCTCCCCCCCACCTCCCCCCCACATGTAGCACTGAGAATGATGTTGGTATAATCTCATATATACACATTGTTTATGACAGTAATTCCATGGATTCACTACTTTCTTACCCTTCCCCTTCCCTTGTACCCCTTCCCTTGCACCACTGACGGTTCTCCATTGTCACTGGAGTCCCTTTTGTGTCCCCACTACTCCCTAAGTTGCGCATATTAATGAAAACATATGACCCTTCATTTTTTGTGATTGGCTAATCTCACTTAACATAATGCTCTCCAGATCTTTCCATTTTCTTGCAAATGCTGTTATTTTGTTCTTCTTTATTGCTGAGTAGAATTCCATTGTGTGTATTTCCCATCATTTTGTAATCCATTCATCTGTTGCTGGACATCTAGGTTGGTTCCATAATTTGGCCACTGTGAATTGTGCTGCTATGAACATGGGTATGCATATATTACTGTTGTTTTCTAGTTTTAATCCCTTTGGTATGATACCCAGTAGTGGAATAGCCGGATCATATAGTGGATCCATTCCCAGTTTTCTGAGGAATCTCCACACTGATCTCCAGAGTGGTTGAACTAGTTTGCAATCCCACCAACAGTGTAGAAGAGTCCCAATTTCCCCACATCCTCGCCAACATTTGTTGTTTGACTTCTTAATGCTTGCCATTCTAATTGGGGTCAGATGAAATCTTAGAGTAGTTTTGATTTGCATCTCCCTGATTGCTAATGATATTGAACATTTTTTTCATTTATCTATTGGCCATTTGTATCTCTTCTTTCGTGAAGTGTCTATGAATACTCATTCAATTTGTGAAAATAGCATTTGAAAAGTTTTTGTTTTTATCATTACATCGGAAGTAATGTCATTGACTCCCTGAGTCACTTCTGGTAAATCACAAGTTTATGTAGACTGGTTTTCTAAGGTATATAATGCAAGAAAAAATGTATAAAATCATTTTATACATCCACTTTAGTCCATGTAAGTCAATAATTTTAGTTCTTATTATTTTAAATAATCTTAGTAAAACTTACAACTTGGGGTACATTCTATTTTTTTCCTGATCACAATATATAGAGGAGACAAACAATAATAATCACATCCGTTATTTTGCAATTATAAATTAAGAGAAGTGGTTTGAGGACAAAGTGTACCATGTCAAGAAAAGCACATTAAGATGGATGTAGTGGTGCATGCCTGTAATCCCAGTACATGGGAGGCTGAGACAGGAGGATCACAGGTTTGAGGCCAGCCTCAGAAACATAGTGAGACCCCATTTCAAAATAATTTTTTATTTAAAAAAAAAGGGCTGTGATGTAGCTTGGAGGTAAAATGCCCCTGGGTTAAATCCCCAGCACCAAAAAAAAATACATATTAAAGCTGGAGGAATAACAATGGCTATGCATGTTCAAGGATAAGCAGATGAACTGCACAGTGCCTATTATGAGGAGAATCACTCTAATACTGAGATATACTATATAACAATAAACATTATATATATAGAAGTAGCTTCTTTCTCATTTAGACACTTCACTTCAGGGCCAAAGGCTTAATGTTGAAATAGTTAAAACCATCAGTGAAGACGGGCTGTAACACTGTATTATTAACTAAGTTTCTGTAGTATTCTAAATCCTTTGTTGTCTCTTCAACAATGGATCTATGCCAGGAATCGTTTTCATCTCCAGAAAACACTTTCTTTGTTCATCCATCATCAGCAACTCCTCATCCATTAAAGTCTTATCATGGTATTGACGCAACTTTGTCAACATCTTTAGGTTTGCCTTCGAATTCTAGTTCTTTTGTCATCACCACATGTGCAGCTATTTCTCCTACTGAGGTCATCCATGAGGGTTGGAATCAACTTCTGTGAAAATGCTGTTATTGTTGATATTTTGACCTCCTCTCATGAATCACAAATGTTCTTAATGGCATCTAGAATGGGGAATTACTTCCAGAAAATTTTTAATTTACTTTACCAAGATCCATTAAAGGAATCACTATCCATGACAGCTAAAGTCTTACAAAACGTATCTTTTAAATAATAAGACTTGAGAGCTGAAATTACTGTTTGATCTGCAGAATGGATATTGTGTGAGCAGGCATGGAACATTAATCTCATAGGCTGAATTATTTATTGTATCCTGGGAACAATGTTTTTAATAAAAATATTGCAATTGGTTTATAAGAAGAGGATATCAAATACTGGGAATAAAGATTGTGAAATGACCAACAAATATATGAAAAAAATGTTCAATGTTATTAGAAATTAGGGAAATGTAAATAAAAACTGCACTGAGATCCCATCTAACTCCAGTTAGAATGTCAATCATCAAGAATACAAACGATAATAGATGCTGGTGAGAATGTGGAGAAAAGGAACACTTATACACTGTTGGGAAACACCAAGTGATGTTGTGTGTATATATGAACTTATCACTTTGAATCTCATTATGATATATAAATACAATTTGCCAATAAAAATTAAAAATAAAAGATTGTCACTAGAGTAAGAACGCACCAATAAAAATGAAAAATAAGATTGTCACTAGAATAAGAAAATGAATTTTAAATGCATCATATATATTAATTTTATAATCAGAACTGTAATTGTTTGGATGTTTGTGGGGGAGGGTTATTGTTTTGGAGGCAAGAGCAATGATTAAGATTAAAATTTATAAATGGAATTTGTATTTTGTTTTATAAAATTTGCTGGTTGGAAGTAGTCACCCCTTCAAATCTTTAAACTTCAAAATACACTGTTTAATATCATTAAAAATAAAAGCCCACTTCTTCTTGTCATTCCCTCAACAACTCAACTACTTCTAAGAAGAAAACTATTAAATGTACCTTATGTGTATGTAAATATATTAAAAAGTAAAGTTTCTCTAGACTCATCATGGATGAAATTTTTATGTCTCTTAATGTTGCCTTAAATTTTAAAATATGACATTTTAGCTAACCACTGGTTTTAATATCTAAATAAAAGTTTAACTTAGTGTTATATATGCAAATCTGAGAATAATGAGGATTAAATGACTTACCATAATTACTCAGGTTGCATCAACAATCTTATTGAAATACAGATAATTCAGTTTGAAGTTAATGGCCTCTGGGTTAAAGTAAAAGTTAAGGGAAGAGTATATTTGCCCATTCTATCCATAAGACATGGATAAATGTTACATCCCAGAGGGTTGTACAATTTACTTAGTTTGTGTAAGAAGTTAGCTCCTCTTTTTCACTGTAAAGAATGTGTAGCATGTTTTTGTCACTATTTAAAAAGTCTTCCATGTATAATTGGAATTGGTTTAAGAAATAATAAAATTAGAGTTGGTACATTGCAAAGAGTAGTAGGTCAAGTTAGAGCACAGCCTTAATGATGTAATAAGGAGGCAGGCTGTCCTGCAAGAAGGCATCCAGTCAAAGCTTAGCTGTATCACATCTCCGCTGCCGTGGGTTACTGCTTTAGAAGATTGTTCAGGAAAATAGTAGTGAAGCACACTCAGGGTAAAACTTTTGAATCTGAATCTTTTATTTTAGTGTCCCGGTAGAAAGAGCCAAATAATTCAGTTGGCCCATTTTAAAATCATCTAATTGCTTTATAAAAGCTCATTCTCACTTTAGCCCTTAAATTTTAACTCTGATAAAATAGTTATATCATTCCTGAGGCAGAGTTGTGAGTTAAATTGTTAGCAAAGGGGGAAAATCTTCATTAGTTTTCATGGGGAAAAAAAGCAACAAAAGATTTGGCTAAAAAATCAATTATAGTTTAAAGCACAAATCAATATAAAAAATAGGGCTGGGGGTGTAACTCGGAGGTAGAATGCCACTGGGTTCAATCCCCAGTACCGCAAAAAAAAAAAAATTTTTTTTTGTTCAGCCATGCCTGCTAAAAAAAGCATGATGAATACAATGTAAAATAAAACTGAAAACTGCTTCCTTAGATCCCTGAGGGGCAAAGGTGTTACCTGCAGAGGACCAAATACTGATACTAACTTCAGATATAGAGGTATTCACATTATCTACTTCTTGAATTTTGATAGTTTGTATCTTTCAAGGAATTTGGGTGGTAGAATCAATGTTACTGACATAAAGTCTCTTATTGTGGTCTCTCATGATACTCCTAAAGTCTGTAGGATCTATGACAATTTTCTTTCTTATTTTTGAAATTAACTTTCTTATACTAATCTGTACAGAAGTTTATTAATTATATGGGTCTTTTTAAAGAACCAATATGCCATTTTATTTATTTCCACCATTATTACTTTTTATGTCTGTATCATTGAGTTTTTTCCCTTGTGTCTATTATTTTTTTTTCTTCTTTATGTTTAGTTTACTGTTCTATTTCTAGTTTCTTCAGATGTAAGCTTGAGTTATTGATGTAGGCATTATCTTTTTGTTTTCTAATTTAAGCATATGATTTAATGAAATTATTTCTAAGCCTTGCTTTATCTGCATGCTACAAATTTTGATATTTTCATTTTCATTCAGTTGAAAACATTTTACTCTTTTTTTTAAACCATTCCTTGTTTGGTGGATATGGAAGAGTTGTTGTGTTATATAAAGTCATAGTGAACACTGAATTAGTGAATACAGAATCATTATACCTAGGGAGTATCTAAAGTGAATGTGTGCATGTATCACATATTTCACATAGATTATAATCTTATATGCTAAAAACACCTTATCCTGACTATTTTCTTTATTCTGCAGAAGAGGAAATAAGGGTCACACAAATTCTGGAGTTGGAGTAAGACCTTGTCCAACTAACCCCTAAAGCCAGATCTTCTTGCATCTCTTTATAAAAGCTGAAACAAGAAGTTTGTTATTTAATTTCTGAATATTTGGGATTTTTTCAGATATCTTTCTGTTATTGGATTTCATATACTTTCATATATATTTTCCATTCACTTGTAAGCTGGAACTAATCACCCATTCTTTATATGATTTACAACCCTTAAATTTATTTATACTTGTTTTAAGTCCCAGAGCATGACTTATATTTGTAAATGTTCTGTGTGTACTAGAAAACGGGCTGTGTTTTATACACACCAATTAAGTCAAGTTGGTTAATAGTGGAGATTATGTCTTCCATATGCTTTCTGTTTTTCTTTGTAGTTGTTCTGTCAATTATTGAGATAGTATTATTGATGTCTCTGTAATTGTGGGTTTATCTATTTCTCCTCTCAGTTCTATTAGTGTATGAAGTAGTTTTTTTTCTGTGCATAAATGTTTAGTGTCCTAATATTCTGTGGATGATTGTAACCTTTTTAATTATAAAATTATCTTCTTTATCCCTGATAGTATCTTTGATTGCAAATTTCTTTGTTGTGACATTAATACAGCTAATTTAGCTTTCCTTTGATTAATGTTAGCATGGCTTGCCTTTGTCAGACCTTATATTTTACCCTATTTGTCTTTATATTTAAATTGCATCTATGCAGGCAGCATGTTTTTGTCTTGACCTTCTCCGAATTTAAAAAAAAAAAGTTTTATTGGTATGCTTAGATTATTTATCTTACTATGGCTATTAGTATGATTAAATTTAAATCTACTCTCTACTGGTTTTCCATTTATATCTTTTTGCTACTCATTTTCCATTTCTATCTTGTTTCTTCTTTAATCTTTTTTCACCCTATTTTGGATTAGTTGGAGAATTTTCATGGCATTTCCCATTTTATCTTTTATCCTGACCTCCTAATTATAATTTCCTGCTTTATTATTTTGTATGCTGTGACACATAGGATGTCAATGTCCTCCAGTGAAAGGACACCAGCACGGCTAAGGTGCGCTTAGCAGTAGAGCACTTACCTAACATGTGGGAGACCCTGGCATCAATACCCAGCACCACAGAAACCAAAAAATCTACCAGGAATACACCTCTGATGATTAATGTTAGGTGTCAACTTGACTGTGATACTAGGTATCCAGATATTTAAACATTATTCTGAATGTCTATGTGGGTGTCTCTATATGACAATAAAGTATGAAATAATAGACTGAGTAAGGCAGACTGTCCTTCCAATATGGATGAGCCACATCCAATCATTGGAGGCCTAAATGGAGCAAAAGTTGATAAGAAAGAATTTACTCTCTCTGCCTGTATTCGAGCTGGGATATTGGTTCTTTTCTAAACTTAGACTAGAATACACATCATCAGCTCTTCAGGTTCTCAAGCCTTCAGTTCAGATTATAACCACACCATTGACTCTTCTGATTCTATAGTTTGCAGATAGAAGATCGTAGGACTTCTTAGCCTCCAAAATTGTGTGAGCCAATTAGTCATAGTAAATCTGCTTTGTTTCTCTGGAGAACCCTGACTAATACAGCGTCTTTGGTGGAATAAGTTGAGTTTCATGCTTCTATCACCAAGAAGAGAGTGCACCCTGGGGAACAATGGGACAGTCTAGCAAAAGGGTGTCAGGAAAGGTTTGAAGGGGAGGTCCAAGAGTTTAGGTTTTGATATGGAATAAAGGCTGATAGGAAATGGGCAAAGTCTGTGCTCGGCTATATTAATACATTTATATTTATGGTATAGGGAATTAAATACAGGTTAAATAAATAAATCAGTAAAGAAACTGTAGTTAGTAACTTATGCTAGCCAGAATAAAGGGATGTTGAATTCCTTTTGCTTGGTCAATGTTCCTGTTTTTGCTTCCTGTGTTCAGGCATAATTTTTGATTGATGCTGCTTTTGTTTGTATCCAGAAGAGTTGTGAAGTGTTTTTCTCTGATGTTGGAATTCTGTGGTGATTATTTTTAAGGTTCAGCAAGAAAACACTGAAGCCTGACTCTATCAACTCTAGTTCTTGGCTTTCAAATGTTGTATTTCAGCCAGGCACGGTGGTGCATGCCTGTATTCCAGTATCCCAGGGAAGCTGGGACAGGAGGATTCTAGATTAGACATCAGCCTCAGCAATTTAGAAATACCCTAGCAACTTGGTAAGACTTTGTTTCAAAGTAGAATACTATGGTGGGTGTATCTAGGAAGTAGAATGTCCCTGGGTTCAATCCCCAGTACACAAAAAGAAAAGAAAAAAATAGTTATATTTATATTTACCTACTATTTGAGTTTATACTTTACAACTTTACCTGTAATATGAGAATTACTGCACTATGCTATCATTTTTCCTCTCAAATTATTTTATATTGCTCATACATGCTCATACATGCTTCCCCAGGTTATAAACTTCATATTGCATTATTAATATTATTATTGATTTAGGTATTCTATTGTCATTTGATACTTAATTTTTTTTATTTCCCCATATATTTACCATTTCTGATGGGTTTTTAAAAATTTATTTAGGTAAATCAAAATCCAAATTTCCATCTCGAATCAGTTTTCCTATGCCTGAGACAATTCTTTTAACTTGTCTTATAGTGCATATGTACTGGTAACATTTTTTTAAGTTTTTATATATCTAAGATATTATCGATTATTTTTTATTTTTAAAAGACATGTTTGGGCTAGTGCATTTTAGGATTGTTGGCATTTTTTCCTTTCAGTAAATGAGGTGTCCACACATTGAGTTAAGTATTGTTTTATATGTCTAATGATGTTTCTAGAAACCAGCATTTCAATCAGTACACTCAGCAAGGAAGATTGCTTTCCTCGGGATGAGGGGGAGCCTCATTCCACCTAACTAAAATATTGCTTACTGTTCAAAATTTAAGCCAGTTTCAGAGATCTTTTCTTCTTCAATTTTCTAATGGTAATCCCATCCAAAACCTGTTCCATCTCAAAAATTAAATATCAACTCTAGAAGTTAAATTTGGCAGTTTTTTAAATAGTTTCCTATTCTCTACTGATGCTGAGCTTCTCTTTACCTTTCTGGATCTGCAGGTTACAGTTATAATAACTGAAAATGTCCTTTGCTAATAAGTTTATCATCGATTTCATTTCTTGATCTATTTCATTTGATTGATTTATCTCCTCCAGAGTAATCATATTTTTGATCTTCTTGCATCCTTGTAAATTTTTGACTAAATGCCCTGCATGATGAATTTTATCTTACTGAGCATTATAAACTTTTGTATTTTAAATATTCTTTATTTGGGCACTGGTCTTACAATTATTTTATTTGCTATCACTTTTACCTTTTGAGTCTTTCTTTTTAAAAGATTTTTTTAGAGAGAATCAGATAAACTTTTATTTTAGGGCTAAATCTGCCCCACTATTGAATATCTTCTGATACCCAAGCTTATGAATTGAGAGATCCTTTTCACTGTGCCAGACATTTTCCTGACCCTTTGGGAGCTCCTCTGCTCCTTCTGCTCCCACCCCAGCCTTGTGTATTTTCTTCATACATGTTGCTACATTTTCACTCAGCTGTAGATGCAGGTAGATTGTGTGCCGATCTCCAGAGCTATCTCTTCTTGCTGCTCTCCTCTCTGGTGGGCAGTGCTGCACTCTCTCACTTCCCCGCCCTTCCTGGAATCCCAGCTCTGTCTCCTCCACTGATGGAAGCCGAGGCTTGGCTTTGCCTCCACCTTCTTACTCTGGTACGAGGATTCTCTAGGCAGTAGGCTGGGGATACTATTGGTTATGTTTGTGTGATGGCATGTCAATGTCTGAAAATCCTAGTTCCCTATATATTGTATTTTTTAATTTCAGGAGGGAGCATAAATAAAATGCATATTAATGAATCTTAACCAAAAACTCAAGTTCTTGCCTGCTTTTTCCCCTTGTCTACTCTGAAAATATTGAGTAGTTTTAATTAATTTGTCTTTAAAATTTTCTGCTGTGGCTAATCTTGTGATTAAACCCTTCAAAGGACTGCTGGTATCTGATTTGTGTTTTTACTTGTATCATTTTCTTTATACTCTGCTATATCATTTGAAATGTTTACTAAATTCTTCATTGATTGAGACATGTTATCCATCCTTTCCACAGGATCTTCTAAGACAATATTTTTCATTACTCAATCCCTGGTTAATGGTTCCAATACCCGTATCCTTCTAGGTTCTGTTTCTATTCCCTGTGATTTCTTGGGCTGCTTGAATTTGAGGTATTCAGAGTATTGTCCCAAGAAGTGACTAGAGGTATTTTATACTTCATTAAAACTGCTTCTTTTACTGTTCATATTCATTACTTTGGTATTTGTCATAATATATGCTGAGTATTGAAATGAACTGTGGAGAATGAGGATTTAGGCCAGGAAATGAATATGCCTCTATTTTTTTCCATCAAGAAATGAGGGTTGCTGTTTTCCTCTCTGTACATGAACTAGTGCATAAAGTTTCATTATCAACATAGTTATTTATATGGGGACACATACTTTCACTTTTAATTTTTTTAGGTGGGAGAATCCTGCTCTCTTGATCTTAACTTGGTGTCAGGGATGTCAGAAGGTTTCCTTTTGTCCTCAGAGCTTCTGCTACATCCTCAACTTTCAGGAGGCCCTAGAAGCCTTCTTCAGGAAAGGATTGATTGTCTTCTCCAGCAAAAACTACTGTGGCTCAGGGAGTATTCATGTGGTGGAGGGAGGATGGTTTTTGGTTTCCTTGGTCCAGATTCAATGCCATGTGAACTGTGCACCTGAGCCTGGGGAGGACAGCCCCGTCAGCATTCTTGCTTCTTGCCTCATGGCAAAAACCATATCTATACAATAGATAACTTCAATAGCAGTTAACTTACTGCCTTTCTCCCAGTTATTATGGGGGACCCCAGAGAAATGACCACTAAATGTCCTGTATCAATCATCTTTGATTGATTGTCAGACTTAAAAAATAGTCTAGATATGGATAAGTTATATGGGCTATTGAGGAAATTTAAGTGTAGGCTTTATGTTAATTGTGTATTTTATCAATTTGAATTTTTCTGAAGGTTTAAATTGTGTATTAGCTATACCAAAGAATTGTCTCTTACTAAGTACAAACTGAAATGAATAGAGGTAAATATAATCTGTGGGACTTAGTTTCAAATGGTTCTACCAAAGGAAAAAAATGTACGCTTATATATAGATATAAGATGTCCATATATATTACATATTAAGTGTATAAAAATTAATACATGCTGAATCCAAATAAAGATTACACAAGGTTTATTGACTGTTCTTTCAACTAATTTGAAGCCGGGCATGGTGGTGCACACTTGTAATCCCAGTACTTTGGGAGGCGGAGACTGGAGGATCCGGGTTTGCGGCCAGCCTCAGCTCTCTCTCTCTTTCTCTCTCTTTCTCTCTCTCTCTCTCTCTCTCTCTCTCTCTCTCTCTCTACCTAGTGAGGCCGTCCACAACTTCGTGAGACCCGGTTTAAAAATAAAGTATAAAAAAATAGGGCCGGGGGTGTTCAATCCCCGGTACCACCAAAAAAAAAAAAAAAAAGAGTCTCAACTAATTTGAAAGCTGGAATTTGTAAAAGTGTGGAAAAATACAATACTTAGCTACCCTCTAGAGAATAGTGAGTACTTCATGAACTATAAGGTGTTCTAATTTAGGCATACACAACACTAATTTTTTACCCACAGTCAAAATAAACTGTGAAAATACAAGTTGTAAAGAACATTAAAGAATAAATTAATTTATAGAGTCAATTTGCATTGCCTAATTTTTGCATTGTTATCATTATATCCATAATAGCTGATTATAAGTGACATCCAAAATTGTTTTGCAAGACTAGTTGATTAAAATAACAAATTATGTTTGTTAATATCTAATTAATAAACATATAATTTAATTCATATTATATTAGGTAGACTTGCTGTGACTATATCACATATTATAGAAATGAAAGATTGTATCTGAAATAATAAAAGAACATTATGGGCAACTGAACTAACATGGAAGTAGGACTAATTAACAGAATGATATGAATGCTGTTTTTTCCTAAAAAACAGAGAAACTATTATTATCACTTCAATAATCACCTGCATTGAGCAAAACACACAGGTAGACATCAAAAGGTTATAAAGATGAATAAACTGTGCTTTGCTCTTAAGGTGGTGATCAGGTTATTTTTAATTTCAACAACCTGGTTAATTATTGAATCTATTTGAAATGTTTGTTTAAAAGTTAAAACTAATTATTTTGTTTTTCCTGTTTTTTCTCCAACAGGCAAATTACATGTTTAGAAATATGCAGCTCTGCTTCTTTGTAACTAAATATATTTTTGTTTTGTTATCAACTGAAAGGAAAAAAGCTATTTGATCCATTATTAAGCTGACATTGTATTTTTAAGGGAAAAACAACTCTCATATTTAATGAGTCATTTTATATTCCAATTGCTATTTCTGTGAACTACTTTTATCTGTTATTTTTCTGTTTTCCTAAGAAGTCTACATAATCACAGAAAAAGCATGTTACTCAGACAAACTAAAATATACTTAAATGCTGTTTTTAAGCATTTGATTTGATTAAAATTAAATAAGTTTGTAAGATCAAAATATTTTAAGGACATTTCTAATGTGTGAATTCAACTTTTGATTAATGATGACATTTTGATGGGTTGTTTATGTTTGATCATATACCAGCAATGTAGAAATTCAAATGCTTTCACTTGGAAATTTAATGTACCTTATATGTTACTAAATAACTATTATAAAATTATAAGCATGGAATTTGTGGTATTCAGAGTATTTTCTCAAGAAGTGACTGGATGCAGCTTATGTTTATTAAAATTGCTTTGAAATTGCTCTAAAAAAGACAGTCAATGATTTAAATGTATGCTCAATCTTTCTACCAAAAATTTTAAGCTTTTACTAATTAATTTATTGAGTAGATAACATGTTACATTAAGATTCCTTCAATCTAAAGTCTTTCCAAATTAAATTCTGATGAAAAATTTCAAGAGGATCTTAGGTTAGATGTTATCTTCTGCAACTTACTGAGACCCTGTTTAAAAATAAAAAAATAAAAAGGACCCGAGGTATAGCACAGAAGGAGAATGCCCCTGGTTTCAATCCCCAGTGTGTGTGTGTGTATGTGTGTGTGTGTGT